>CAUYON010086800.1:0-12710 GCA_963573935.1 Arctocebus calabarensis
AATTATTGCTAGTTTTGAAATGTCTTTGTAAGAGTAGCATTGGCACAGATGCAGCAATATGTAAGATTAGGAGATGGGGTCACACTTATCTGTGTTCCTATGGAAACTATTTGAATATTTGTTTTATATGGATTTTTATTCACTTTTCAGACATGCTATGAAAGAGCACCCCTCTGCAGCTCAGCAAGCATTTGAGTTTGTACAGTGGCAGAATGGGCGAAAAGCTTAGTGTTGTGATCTGTTTTAAGAATAAAGTATCTTGAAATAAAGAAAAAAAAGAAAGAGAGAAAATGTGGACATAATTTACCAAATGGAACTGGCTGAACTGTAGAATTGTGACTCTCTGAAAGATGCATTCAAGTCAAGCAGCCTTCCTAATTTCTATGCATCTCTCCCCTCTGAGACATAGTCTAATCTCAGGAACCATCCACTCAAAATGGTAACCATCTTTGGTAGCACTTATGTCTGTGAAAAGACTTTTTCCAGAATGAAACATCTGAAATCTCCAACCAAATCTAGACTAACTGATGCACACTTGCCTCACTTGTTACGACTAGCAGTGACAAATATGGAACCGGACATTGAACATCTCATTAGCCAAAAGCAGGCCGGCCCATAGTTCCCATTGAAATACTGGTAAGTTTGTTGATTTAACTTTATTTGTTCTTCATTTTAAATATCGTATTTGTTCCTGTTTTATTTTTTTACTTCAAAATAAAATATGTGGAGTGTGCATAGGAATTTGTTCATAGTTTTTTTTTTTTTAAACTATAGTCTGGCCCACCAACAGTCTGAGGGACACTGAACTGGCCTCCTGTTTAAAAAGTTTGAGGACCCCTGCACTAGATGGTTGTTTTACGATCTTTGTGTCTTTTTGATGTGGGCCTACGAATTTAAGGCTACGAATTTCTCCCCTTAGGAATTCTTTTGCTGAATGAATTTCATAGATGTTGAGAGCTTGTATCCACTTTTGTCATTCAGTCTGAGGAATGTTTGATTTCCATTTTAATTTCATTATTGACCTAATAATCATTCAGCCGCACATTGTTTAATTTCTATGACTTTGTAGAACTGAGTGCTTCTCTTGGAGTTGATTTCTAGTTTTATTCCACTGTGGTTTGAGAAAATACATGATATGATTTCTATTATTTTGAGACATGTTTTTATGGCCTAAGATATGGTCAATCTTGGATAATATTCCATATGCTGATGAAAAGAGTATATATTCAGTAGTTTTTGAGCAAAATATTCTATAAATGACTATTAGGCTCATTTGTTCTAGGGTCCCACTTAAGTCCAGTGTTTCTTGTTTATTTTATGCTTGGATTATCTGTCCAATTCTGTCAGTAGGGTGTTACAGTCCCTAGCAATTATGATACTTCTATTTATCTCTTTGCTTATATATAGTAGGGTTTGCTTTACGAATCGGGTGCTCCTATGTTGGGTGTACAAATATTTAAGATTATTATGTCTTATTGTTAAATTTCTCCCTTTATGATTATATAATGATCATTTTTGTCTTTCTTTACTATTGTTGAATTAATATTGATTTTATCTGATATAAGAATGGCTATACTTGGCTCGGAGCCCATAGTAATGGTTACAGCACCAGCCACATGCACCAAGGTTGGCAGATTTTAACCCAGCCTGGGCCAGCTAAACAGTAATGACAACTGCAACAAAAAAATAGCTGGGCATTGTCTCAGGTGCCTGTAGTCCCAGCTACTTGGGAGGCTGAGGCAAGAGACTCACTTAAGCCCAAGAGTTTGAGGTTGCTGTGATCTGTGACATTATGGCACTCAACCAAGGGTGATATAGTGAGACTCTGTCTCCAAAAAAAAAAAAAAAGAATGGCTATACCCATTTTCTTTTGGTTTCTATTTACATGGAATTTTTTCCCCCATTCCTTCACCTTGATTCCGTAAGAGTCTTGTGGGTTAGATGTGTTTCCTAGAGATAGCAGATACTTGGGTTGTATTTTTTCATCCATTAAGCTAGGCTATGTCTCTTGAGTAGGGCATTCAAACCGTTCACATTGACTGATAGAATTGATGTAGTACCTTCTTGATTTGCTTTACTTCTTATGATATTATTTTATATGAACTCTGAGATTTAGCTTCTGTGTGGCTTTACACTGGTGGGTGACCATTGTGTTGATCCATATAAGCATGGAAAAATTTTGAAAAATGGGAAGAAGGTAGATTATCTTGAGACCTCAGAACTTGAGGGTCTTATGGTGATGAGTCCCCTGATTTCTTCATTGCCTCCTATATGTTCCAGACAGGATGCTGGAGAAGACTGAAACCCAGAATTATAAACAGGCACAGACAAAAAAAGAGCTCCAAGGGAAGCCTTCCCTCCCTCTCAGTCACAAGACCAGAACACAACAATAGAAAAGACTCTGAAAATATTTGCCCTATTCCTGCAAAATACCAGTTGAAAAATTGCTGCAGAGGAGGAAGGTGGTGTTCTGATTCCCCTGCCAGGTTATACTCTGTAGATCTCAGAAGGAAACTGATCCTCCACCCCCCGACTAGCCATCAGTGGGACCATACAAGGTGCAGTGGATCTAGTCTGCCTTGTAATTTTCTATCCATCCTCAGGTCAGTGTGACCTAATAGGGAGCTTGAGCTCTACCAATACACAGTATCAACAAGGCAGAATGAGGCAGGGTGATAGGATCTGCTTTTGCCATAGGGGTAATGAAAGGGAGTTGAACATCCACCTTACCTATCTGCAATGGCACTGTGAATGATCACTCACTTTTGCTGGGGTGGTGTCAGCAAGGCCTAATGGGGAGCTGATTGTCCACCTTTGGGTGACACTACATGCTGTACCTAAATAAAATGGCTGCCTATTAACAAAGAAGATTAAATAGGAATCAGACTCTCCCAACATAGTACCCAAAATGTTCAGGATATAATATAAAATCACTCATCATTCATCACACCAAAAACCTGGACAATCACAACTGAATGAGGATAGGTAATCAACAGATGCAATCATAAAAATGCTCCAACAAGCAATTATGAATTCTCTTGAAACAAATGAAAGGAGGTGAAATTTTCAGCAAGGGAATAGAAGTTATAAAATAAAAAGAAACAAATGGAAATTATAGAACTGAAAAAATATATATAAATTAAAAACTCACTGGACAGGCTTAATAGTAGAGACAACAGAGAAAATAATCAGTGAAATAAAAAACCAATTAATAAAAACTACCCACTCTGAACAACAGAGTGAAAATAGGAGGGGAATGCACAGAGCATCAGAGACCTGTGGGATAATAACAAGAGATCTAATACTTGCATCATTGGAATTACAGAAGGAGTGGAGAAAGAATATGGGACTGAAAAAAATATCTGAAGAAATAATGGCTGAATAATTCCAAATTTATAGAAAGACACAGTCTTAACAGATCCATGATGTTAAGCAAACTCCACATAGGATAGACCCAAAGAAATACATGACAAATCCCACCAAAATGAAACCCCAGAAGGTAGAAAGAAGAAAAAAAATCTCAAAAGCAGAGAGAAAGAAATGATATATTACTTATAGAGAAAGAACTATTCAATTGTTAGTAAATTTGTCATCTGGAACCATGAAAGTCAGAAGGAAGTAATTCTAAGGAAGCTAGTTCTTTGAAAGGATAACAAAATTGGTAAACCTCTAGGAAGAATGACAAAGATAAAGAGATGACAAATCACTAATATCAGGAATAAAACAGGATGTTGCCTCTGAAGCCATTAAGAGAATAATAAGGGACTACTACAAACAACTCTACAGATACAAACTTGACAACTTAGATAAAATAGATGAATTTCTGGAAAAACACAAACTGCCAAAATTCACCCAATATGAAAAAGATACTCTGAATTGTTCTATAACTATTTACAAAATTGAATCCATAATTTAAAGCCTTTTCAAAAAGAAACCTCCATGCTTAGATAATTGTACTGGCAAATTCTACCAATATTTAAAGAAGAATTAACAATTGCACAATCTTTTCCAGAAAATAGAAGAAGTAACATTTTTCTAATGACACCCTAATATGAAAACCAGACAGAGAAAATAGCAAAAAAAAAAAAAAGAAAAAGAAAAAAGAGAACTATACACCAATATATTTTATGAATTTTGATGTAAAAATATTTATCTTTATCAAAATACTAGCAAATAGAACCCAGCAATATATAAAAGGAATCATACACTATGACTAAGTGGGTATTATCCCAGGAATGCAAGACAGGTTCAATACTTGAATATCACTCAGTGTTATGAGTGACTTAATAAGCTAAAGAAGAAAAATTGCATAATCATGCCAATTGATACACAAAAAGAATTTGATGAAATATAATATACATTTATGATAAAAACTCCTGGCATGTTAGGAATAAAGGGGAACTTCTTCAACTTGATAAAGAACATTTGCCAAAAACCTACAGTGAACATCACACATAATGGGAAAAGACTGAATGCTTTTCCTCAAAGATTGGCAACAAGAGAGTCCAATGTCACCATTCTTATTTGGCATAGTCCTGGAAGATCTAGCCCACTGCAATAAGGAAAGAAAAATAAATAAAGTCATAGCAATTGAAAAGAAAAATAAAATATCCCTATTAGAGATAGCATGAATGTCTATGTAGGAAATATCAAGAGATCTTTTTTTAAAAGCCTACAGAATTAGTAAGGAAGTTAGCAAGGTTTCAGGATACATGATCAACATGAAAAATTCAATCACAGTCTTGTATACAGTAGCCTCTCTTATCTTCAGGGGATACATTCCAGTGGATATATGAAACCATGGATTGTACCAAACCCTATATGTGTGCTATGTTTTCTCCTATCCATATACACTTATGACAAATTTAAATTATAAATTAGACACACAAAAGATTAACAATAATAGCTAACAATAACATAGAACAATTATGACAATATACTGTAATAAATTTTATGTGAACATGGTCTCTCTCAAAATATTGCAATATTTTCAGATTGCAGTTGACAGATTAGATTACTATACTGGAAGCAAACATGTAGAAATGAAAATTTAAAACAATACTATTTTTAATCACTCTAAAAAATATAATACTTAGGTATAAGTCTAACAAAGCATATATAGAATCTCTATGCTGGAAATTATAAAATGCTAATGTGAGAAATCTAAGATCTAAATAAAGGAGAAGAGATACCTTGTTCATGAATTGGAAGACTCAATATGTCAACCCTCCACAAATTGATCTATGGATTTAATACATTTTCTATCAAAATCTCCAATTTGTACAAATAATCAACACATTGAATCCCATAAAGGCATAAATGTATTCATGATCTATGTATATATGACTTAATAAAAAAAACTCTGGGACTCCATACCTCAGGGATTAGAGCACTGGTCTTGTAAAAATATCAGGAAGGTGTTTTGTAGATAAGGACAAAATTATTTCAAAATGTAGATAGAAAGGCAAAGGAACTAGAATAGCTAAATCAATTGTGAAAAAAAGAATAAAGTGGAAGGAATCACTCTACCTAATATCAAGATTTACTATATAGTTATAATAACCAAGACAGTGTGGTATTGGCAAGAAAATAGACATATAAATCAATGGAACAGAATAAGGATTCTAGCAGGGATGAGCACAAATATGATCAATTCATTTTTGACAAATGTGCAAAAGCAATTCAGTGGGAGGAAGGGTAACATTTTCAATAATTGGTGCTAGAACAATTGGACATCCATATACAAAAACAAAATGAACCACTAAAAGTGTAATCTATAAAAGAAAAATATTAACAAATTGGATTTCATCAAAACTGAAATCTTTTTTGGGGAAAGATCCTGTTAAGAGAATGGAAAGACTGACTAGAGACTAGGAGAAAATGTGCACAAATTGGATTCTTTTTTTAGGATTGCCACAACAAATTGCCCCAAACTTGGAGGCTTAAAAGAACAGAAATTTATTCTCTCACAGTACTGGAAACAAGAAGTCCAATTTCAAGGTGTCGGCAGGATCATACACTCTCTGAAGGATTCTTTTTTGCTTCTACCTAACATCTTGGGCTCCTTTTGGCTGTACATGTATCACTCCAGTTTTTGCCTCCTTTGTCACATGTGCCTATGCCCAAATTTCTCTCATTTTATAAGGGCACCATCATTGAATAAGGGTCACTGTAATCTGGTGTGACCTCATTTGAACTTGATTATACCTGCAAAGTCCTTATTTCCAAATAAGGTCACATTCACAGGTACTAGGGGTTTGGATTTGAGCATATCTTTTGGGGGGACACAAGCTCACAAGAAACTATGTATTCAACAGACACCTTATATCTATAATATATAAAGAACTCTCAAAACTCAACAGTCAAAAAAATCCAGTCATCAAACAGGTAAGACACTAAGAGATATTTCACCAAAGAGGAGACATGGATGTCAAATAAGCATAGGAATAAATGTTCAACATCATTAGCCATTAGAGAAATACAAATTAAAACTATAAGGAGATATCACAATATATCTATTAGAAAGCTAAAATAAAAAATATGATAATACTAAATGCTGGAGGGGATGTGGAGAAATTAGATCATTTATACATTGCTAGTGGGAATGTAAAATAGTACAGATTCTCTGGAACACAGTTTCAGTTTCTTGTAAATTTAAAGATACTCTTACCGTATGCAATCAATTGCTGGAGCATAAAGAAGTGGAAATTTATGTATCCACACAAAATTTAACACTATTATTCATGGAAGCTTTATTTGGACCACTAGAAATGGTCCAAATATCCCTTAATGAGTGATGATTGAACCAATTCTCATGTATCCTTACAGGGTGCTACTACTCAGCAATGAAAAGACATAAACTATTGATAACAGGCAACAACTAGATGGATCTCAAAATCAATCTCAAAGGTTATTTACCATATGATTCCATTTATCTTAAAATGACAAAAACAACAGCTTAGCAGTTTCCTTGGGACAGGGATGAGGTTAAGCTACAAATCCAAATGACTAGCATGAGAGAGTTGTGGTAAGGAACAGTTCTGTGTCTTGATTCTGGTGGTGACTGTATGAATCTATACTTGGAGTAAAATCGCATAGAACTATACACACATGCATGGGAATGCAGAGTAAAAAAATAGTGACAATTGAATACGATCTTTAATTTAGCTAACAGTATTATACCAATGTCAATTTTCTGGTTTTGACATTGTACTACAGCTGCATAAGACATCATCACTGGGGGAAGCTGGGTACAGGGACACAGGACTCTTTCTTCTATCTTGCAACTTCCAGAAAGTTGCAAACTTGATTGATAAACCTGACTACATAGAAAAAAAGTCTGAATGCCAAGTGGGTGGATTCCATTAAATTATTTTAATCACTCATTTATTTTATTTTATTTTATTTTTATTTATTCATTTTTTTAGAGATAAGAATCTCACTTTGTCACCCTTGGTAGAGTGCTGTGGTGTCACAACTCACAGCAACCTCCAGCTCCTGGGCTTAGGTGATTTTCTTGCCTCAGCCTCCCAAAGAGCTGGGACCACAGGTGCCTGCCATAACGTCCAACTATTTTTGTGTTGCAGTTTGGCCGGGGCCGGGTTTGAACCCGCCACCCTCAGTATATGGGGCCGGTGCCCTACTCACTGAACCACAGGTGCTATCCCTCACTCATGTATTGTTTTATTTATTTTTTTATTTATTAAATCATAGCTGTGTACATTAATGCAATCATGGGGTACAATGGGCTGGTTTTATATACAATTTGAAATATTTTCATCAAACTGGTTAACATAGCCTTCATGGCATTTTTCTTAGTTATTGTGTTAGGACATTTATATTCTATATTTAGTAAATTTCACATGTACCCTTGTAAGATGCACCGTAGGTGTGGTCCCATCGATCTCGCTCACTTATTTTAGGTTCTGTGGTGTAGTTAATAAAGGTTTCCTGAGCACTTAGTATGTGTGTGATACTGTGCTAACCATTTTACAGTATCTCACACTATAGCTAGAAGTACATAGTATTATATCACCTACCTTTTTAGATCAGAAAACTGAAATTCTGAGAGGTTCACTAACTTACCCCAGGTCACAAAGCTGTTCAGTGGCAGAACTAAGGCTTGAACCTAGGTCTATCTGATTCCAAAGCTTGTGATGCTACGCACAATTGCCTGGCTCAGTGTTTGGAACACAGCCAACATCCAGTGAATAGCACCATTTTACTACCATCATCTTCCTTGCTATTATTTCTTAATTAGGGTCCTTTGCCTTAGCATTGAGGAGCATCTGGTCCTTATATTTAGGACAATGTCAAATGGTGCTGTAGAAAACAAACTCAGCTCCTTATCTGTAAAATAATAAAAAGATCTTGAGTTTTGAGTCAAATTAAAGGCAGTAACATATGTCAAAAATGCTTTGTAAACAGCAAGGCTTCCATGTATGGTAGCGGCATCGCATTTTATTCCATTACTTTACCTCTAGATTGGCAGCTAAAAAGCTTTTTGCATCTCAGCCATGCCACAATCCACAAACTCATCACCCTGCTCGCTCGCTGTGTGTTTCTATGGCATCAATCACCATAGTTTCTAGATGCTCTGACAGAAATATTAGGTGAAAGGCAGTTTAACAGAAAGAATCAGTGAATTCAATTCAAAGAATGCCATCCTCTCCACCTTGAAGCAGTGTTTAGCTGAGCAGAAGCATGTCACATGTTCATGACTTCCCCATTCACTGCTTCTAGGTTCTTTTTGTAAAACCTAAATAAAGAGATGAATTTTGAGTTGTTTTTGAGGCTTTCAATAATTGATAGGTCTCTCTGAGATCATCTTTCTCTTGGGATAAAATTTCGTAGTTATTGCTTTATCTCAGGAGGTGCCAAACAATGACCTGTGGGCCAAATCCATCCTGCCATCTGTTTTTGTATGGCCTGTGAGCTGAGAGTATTTTTTACACATTTTGATGCTTGATAACAAGTGAAACAATGTTTCGTGACATGTGAAAATTACATGAAATTCACATTCGGTGCCCATAAATAAAGTTGCATGGAAACACAGCCAGTCTCATTCATGCAGAATTAAATAATTGTAAAGCCAAAAATTTTTACTGTCTGATCCTGTACAGATAAAGCTTGTCAACTCCCGCTCTGCATGATAAGAGCATCAGTAATCGGTAATAGCTAGGTCTTTACTCAACCTACATTGAGCTTTAGCACTCATTCCTGCGTACCACTCGCACCACTCTCCTCTATCTCTCACACTACAGTACAAGTGATTTGGAGGATATCTATTTTTTTTTGTTTGGTTTTATATTTGTATCCCACGACGTACCTAGAATAGTGTTTTCCTTATAATAGACCAATAATGAAATGTTTTTTTAAAAGTAGAGCTGGATCAAATTTCCATAACAATTGGGTTTCATGACGGAAGGTTCACTGTGCAGAATTCTTTATGCTCAGCCCATTCAATTCAGTGCTGGAGGTCAGATGTAAAGATGCCACGGGTAAAGTAGTATTTAAACGCTGTAGCAGGAAGTCATGAATCAAGATTGTGTTTAAAGAAATGTCTGTTGTTTTTACTCTCTAGGTTCAGAAAACCTTTCTAAATATGTCACAAAACTCAAAAACAAACAAAAAAAGGTCAATACACTTCACTACATAATAATAAAGAATTCCTGCATGACACAAAGCACCTATAAAAAGAGAAATGAATGGGGTGGGGGACAAAGAGAGACTTAATATCAGATAAAGAGCAAATTTCCATTAAATGAATCAAGTTGACAAACCAGTAAGAAAAAGACCAACAAGCCAAAGGAGCAAATGCAAAAGGTTGTTGACATAAAAATATGCTCAGCTTCAGTAATAATAAGAGAAATGGAAATCTAAACTACACCATGATACCATTTTTACCTACAACACCGATAAAGTTTAATGGTACATTTCATTTCATTGGCAAAAGTACAGGGAAACAAGCCCTCTCATACATTGCTAGGAGAAGTATAAATTTTCTCTACATGAAAATACACATGTCTTTTGACCTAGAAAGTTACTCTACAGATGTAGTCATACATGTATAAACTTATTTACGTACAAGGTTAGTCATTACAGCATTTTTTTATAACAGCAAATACTAGGAAAAAACCTAAATAGAAATCAGTAGGTGACTGGTTAAATAAATGGTGCTAAATTTATGCTAATAATAATACTATACAGCTATTAAAAAGAATGAAGACGTACTTTACTTACTGGGGACAGGAACATTTTGCAATGTATATATCCTTTGGTATATTTCGAATTCATACCATGTGATGTATTACCCTTACAAAATTAATTATAATTGTTTTCAGTGTGTGCTTATTTCGTGTTTATTAATGGTGGATACTTCAGAGTTTATTCTATTGGCATTCCTGATACTTATGCCAGACACTTCTTTTATATCTATTTAGTAATTAATAAAACCTATTAAAATCATGCCTATTTTGAAGGGTAAGAATCTGTTAACTTAGGGAGGACTATAGACTCTTGGTCAAAAATTTTAGCACATAAAAAATTTGACTGAGTCTGGAGCTTTGCCATGAAAATCAAGATCTGCTGAAATGCAAACACATTTTAATTTAGTCACAGGCAATAATGATAATGAATATAGGCAAAACCACTCACTTATAGTGAATCATTAATTTTGACAATAGAAGTGCAAATGGGATCATAAATAGAATTTCCTATTATTCTCCTATGCCAAATACATCCGTTAGTCACGACACATATTTATAACAAGTGATATTTCCCCCTTATTTGCTCCACCCTGCTCTGTGCAGACTAGTATTGATCATGAGAGAATGGAGGTCTCTGCCTCTTCCCAGGTTGCTTTGGGTTTTTCATCTCTGCCACACAACTTTTCTCCCCAAATGTCAACCAAATTCAGATCCGTAATGGATCCTTCATAAGCTAATCAAATTAGGAAAACTCTTTATTCTCTGTATGTGTTCTTTCTAGGAATGAAATTTAGTTTTAAGCACATCTATATACATATAAAATTAACTGCTGGAAACCATCACAGTTTCAAGTGCATTACATTTACCAGGATGTAAATGGATGTTAATTTTATATGTATATAGATGTGGATTAAAGCACATCTATATACATGTAAAATTAACTACTATTACCCGTAATAGTAATTCATTGTACTTACGTGTCTGCACTTGTTCAAGAAACAATATAAGTCTCCAGTATCCAAACAATATACCATATGATGTAAAAATTCTAGGACCAGCCCATGCTTTCCAATGACATTAACAAGACCACGCTGTGTTGTATCATGGCCTGTTGGCTCGGCTGTTTCCCCTACTAGCTTGTGAGCTCTGTAAGAACAGGAATGGATGATGTGGTTTTTTTTTTCTCCCATCTTTTTAGCTTCTTCCTCTAAGTTCCCATACACGTTGGCATAGAATAGGTGCTTAGTCAGTTGTTGAATGAATGCGAGTATGAGTACCACTCCCTGTTTTCTGCCACATTTCAAAAAGCACAAGTATTATGTAGGTTTGAGGGTAGAAGTAATAGGCAAAAAACAAGCAGAACTCCCAAATAGTTCTTTGCCATCTCCATGACCCACTGACTAACTACATCCTACTAGGAGTCCCCAGCCTTTTTGGCACCAGGGACCAGTTTCATGGAAAACAACTTTTCCATAGACTTGGGGTGGGGATGGTCTCAGGGTGATTCAAGTGCATTACATTTACCTCTGGTCATGAGGCATTAGATTCTTGTAAGGAGTGTGCAACCTAGATCCCTCACACCCACAGTTGACAGTAGGGTTCACACTCCTCTGAGAATCTACTGCCACAGATCTGACAGGGGGCAGAGCTCAGGCAACAGGGAGCAGCTGTGAATACAGATGTAGCTTTGCTGGCTCACACACCACTCACTTCCTGCTGTGTGACTGGCTTCTTTACAGGCCGTGGATGGTTTCCTGGGTCCGTGGCCCAGGGGTTGGGGACCGCAGCCCTAAGACATGTGTTCTACAACTACTCGTATGCAAAAAAAAATCAGGTATGTGTAAGAGCTCGAAAAAAATCAATGAACACTAAATAGGAACAACTGCGCCCTTGGCCTTCATGCTAATTTATGGCTCGTTCATTTTGTTTCCTTGTTTTCTGCTTAATTCGTTTACTAATATAGGTAAAACAAATCCAGACAACATCCAATAGCAAAGCTTAGAGTTCAGGGGAATTTGTCTATTGCTTAAACCTCCATGCAATAGTTTAAATGAAAAGTGAATGTTTACAATATCCTTGAGTAGATTTACTACTCTTATTTATTTTTGTCCCTAAGGCTTTTGCCACACTATACACTGGAAGTTGGCAAACTATTTCCCATGGACAGGCCACCTATTTTTGTAAGTAAAATTTTATGAGAACACAACCACACCCATTTGTTTATGTATTGTCTGTGACTGCTTTCACAGCACGGTTGAATAGCTATGGCAGAGACTGTCCCACAAATTCAAACACTTAGTATATTGGATTTTTTTTTCCTTTCTTGAGATACCCATGAGGGGAAGGAAGGGGGGTGGATCAATAGAGGGAGGGTTAATAGGGGGACCACACCTATGGAGCATATTGCAAGTACAAGTTGGACCTATCAGGTGTAGAACACAAATATCTTAATACTATATTTGGGTAAATGAGGTGAAGGCTATGTTGATTAGTAGGATGTAA
>CAUYON010086801.1:0-26004 GCA_963573935.1 Arctocebus calabarensis
GTGGCGGGTGCCTGTAGTCCCAGCTACTTGGGAGGCAGAGGCAGGAGACTCACTTGAGCCCAGGAATTGGAGGTTGCTGTGAGCTGTGATGCCACAGCACTCTATCCAGGGTGACAGCTTGAGGCTCTGTCTCAAAAAAAAATCATAATTCAGATTGGTAGATGCGAGAAGCAGAATAATGGCCCCCAACAATGCCCATTCCCTAAACACCATAACCTGTGTGCACAACACCTCATAAGGCGCAGGCACCACTGCAGGGGAAAGGTATCCCAGGGCTATCTGGGGCCCAACCCAATCACATGCACCCTCAGAACAGAAAGGAGGCAGAAGGGTGAGTCAGAGAGCCAACCAACCACAGGACTCCCCAAGGGGGCAGCCAGGGAACCCGTGTCCAAACTCTGCCAACACCCTGACCTGAGTCTGCAGAGAGCCACGCCAGACCTACAGACTTCAAGGCAATAAAAGTGGACAGAGCCATGCCAGACCTCCAGACTACAAGACAATAAACGTGGATAGAGTCATGCGAGACCTACGGACTGCAAGGCAATAAACGTGGACGGAGCCACGCCAGACCTACGGACTGCAAGGCAATAAACGTGGGAGCCACGCCAGACCTACGGACTGCAAGGCAATAAACGTGGACGAGCCACGCCAGACCTACGGACTGCAAGGCAATAAACATGGATGGAGCCACGCCAGACCTACAGACTGCAAGGCAATAAACGTGGACAGAACCACACCAGACCTACAGACTGCAAGACAATAAACGTGTGCTTCTTTAAGCCACCTGGTTTGTTACAGCAAAACATAATACCAATGTGGTGAATATCCACCCACAAATGTTCTCTCAAAGATCTCTATGGACAAATAAAAAGTTACAACAGTATATTAAGACAGGAAATACTCACATTCTAAGTTTTCAATATAAAGGTTTTCAAACTCTCTTTCTATTTGTCCAAACAGTTCCAGGAGGGTACTGCGAACCGAGGAAGGGAGTTTCGAATCCTGCAGAAGAAGATTTTATCCAAAATGAACACAGGAACGAACAAGAAATACTACCACCAAGTACCAATATATTTCCAAAGTGAATAATCTTTTATCTTAAACTCTGGTTTTACAACATTATAGATTTTATTTCCTATACCCATAATGTTTAAAGAATTTAAAATTTCAAATTTCTACAGAGGAAATTCTGAATAAAACTGTATAAATGGCTACCTAGGGTAATATGGGGCTTAAGAACAAATAATAGACCAGGTGCCCATGCTCAGTGGTTAGGGCACTAGCCACATACTCTGGGGCTGGTGGGTTTGAATCCGGCCCGGGCCTGCTAAACAAAAAATAAAATATCCAGGTGTTGTGACAGGCGACTGTAGTCCCAGCTACTTGGGAGGCTGAGGCATGAAGATCGCTTGAGCCCAAGAGTTCGAGGTTGCTGTGAGCTAAGATGTCATGGCACTCTACCAAGGGTGACCAAGTGAGACTCTGTCGCAAAAAAAAAAAGAACAAAATAATATGATCTTTCCTTTGCAAAAGAGGACAAAAGACCACCTTACATTCAAAAACTTGTAAATGGGGGCAGTGCCTATGGCTCAAGGAGCAGGAGGCTGGCCCCATATACCGGAGGTAGTGGGTTCAAACCTGGACCCGGCAAAAAAAAAAAAAACTTGTAAATGGAGAGCAAAGGCGGGCAGTCTCCATAAGTGCGACTCCGTTATGAATAGCCTCGGCTCGGTGACCAGCTACTGAGCCCGCACATTAACATGGTGAGGAACACATTAGAAGAAGTGCCTACACAGAGCTGCCTCTACAAAACAGGTTATCTCCTGTGACCTTACACAATATGTAAAGACAACTGTGAAAAGGGAGAACAGGTAACCCTCGGCAACAGAGCCAACATCTCTTAAGTGAAATCGTCAACTTTAATTCTCAGCTGGGCCATGCCCTTCGCGCCTCTGCCCATCCTGTACCTCCAGCCTCACTAAACGTCAAGGAGGCAGCAGGCAGGAGCAGCACCCACATCCCTCCCACACTGTGGTCAGCGCAGCAGGACCCTGGGCACCAGATGCCCTTTCACAATGCACTTTCCCTGAATGCTACTAATACCCACGGCTGCCCTGGGCAGTCCAGGTCCACTCCCATCTCCCTGAGACCTTCATGACACCTTGCTGTCCCCACAATGTTTCTAGAATAACGTCTCAGTAATGAACTGCTGCTAATGTAATTCTGTAAGTTACTTTTCAAATATTTACATGGCATACTTTTTTTTTTGTGGTTTTTGGCTGGCGCTATACTCCTTTGAGCCACAGGCACCACCCACAGCATACATTTTTTTATTTTTGGTAAGTTGCAAATATTTAAAAACAGATGTTTATTATTAATTCCTTCTCAAAATAGCTTGTTAGGAAGATAGAAATTTTAAAGAAAATGATAACACTTTTTTTTTTTTTTTTGAGACAGAGTCTTACTACGTCGCCATCAGTAGAGTGCCATGGCGTCATAGTTCACAGCAACCTGAAACTCTTGGGCTTAAGTAATTCTCTTGCCAGCCTCCCAAGGAGCTGGGACTACAAGCGCCCGCCACAACACCCAGCTATTTGTTTTGTTGCAGTTGTTTAGCTGGCCCCGCCAGCACCGTAACCAATGTGCAACTGGCGCCAAGCCAATGATAGTACTTTAGCAATACGAATTTTACAATTATCACAGAATTCTCACATAAATACACACACATTAAACAACTGCTTTAAAACCTGAATCTGGTAGAATTGGTATTAGTTTCTCATAATCCTCTAAAATAGCAATGAAGAACATGAAAAAAAGGAAAGAAATCTTAAAATAATGATGAAAATTAAAATGAAACCTTCAAAGAGGAAACTCTAGGATCTAGAGGACATAATCTTGCCCCGAACTGAGTCACAATCAGTCTTTCACTCTCCGTCCTGCCCATAGCCTGAGCACACTCCATCCCTCTCCGTACACTTCTCTCCTTGGATGTCACCCCTTACAGGAGTCTCGCCAAGTCCTGTGTGAGGCCAAATCGCCTATGGACATTGATTCCTACTCATCTATACCTGTAATGCTTTAATATTCAGCAACTAAACTGTCATATTTACTTGACTATGAAATGCATCATACATAAAATTGTCATGAAGAACAAATCTGAAATGTCAGCATTAATCTTGTTTCAAAAGTAAAGATGATCCAGAAACTAAACATACAGTGAAGAATTTTTGCACAAGGAGGCTGAGCCCAGAAAAAAAAAAGCCTTAGAACTACTTTTCCTTTTCCCATCAGTCCTCCTTGATTGTGCCGTTCCATTTATAGCCCCTAACGTGAAAGATGTTGAACTTTTGGTACTTGACAAAGCTCAAGACAAGAAAGCTCTAAGTCACCAAAGCTGTCAGACCAGTTTGCATCTCACTGCAGGAGACGGACACAGGCTGGACAGCACACCAGCCAGCGGCTCTTGGCCACAGCTGACACAGACCACAGGCTCTCTGACAGAAGCCCCTCCCTGACCTAACTTCTTCCTAAACTACTTCACATTTGCAACTCTCTGACATGAAAAGCCAACCCTAACATGACTTCTCACTCACACCACTCTTGCACATCTCCCGACAAGGGAGGGCATTACTCTGTGCTGGTCAGAAAGTACGTCAAACCATGGGCAGCAGGGAACATGTGCTCTTAGGCTGCTCCTTATACACTTACCATGCCAGTGCCTGCACCCGGCAGTGTGGCCCTCCCTCCTGCTCAGCGCCCACACCAGCCACTCAAGAACAGCTTGCTTGGTCCGACTCCAAGTAACTGTACTTGTTCAACAAACAAGCATCACCTAGAGAATGTAGGAGACCCACAAAAAGAGGGCCACAGAGTGCTGCAGAGGACTTAGCTGCTTGGTGGAGAATGCCAAGCTGCCTACCTGGGGGTCACAATGACACACAGTGACCTCCTTGGACTGTGTCACAATGGACGACAGACATGCAAGAAAGCCAGATGGTCATGATTACCTCACATGGAGCTAACTCTAGAATACACCTGCAAAAGAGGTGCTAGAATTCTACCACTAGATGTGAGGAAATCTACACATTGAAACACCCAAGTCCGACTACTCTCCCACACTATCCAATATGGTAGCCATTTAAATTTCCATGTAAAGTATTTAAATTTTTAAAAATTAAAATTTTAGGTTTTGAGACACCAGTCACATCTCAAGCATCCAACACCCACATGTGGCTCCTACCATATGGCACAGCAGGAGGACACTTCCGCCACCACAGAAGTCCTACTTCACAGCTCTGGCGTCACTCCCCAAGTGCTATGACTGAATCTTGCCCCCAAAATTCACATGTTGGAGTCCTCAGGCCCAGGACCTCAGAACCTGGCTGTGGGTGGAGACACAGTCCTTAAAAAGGTGATTAAGGTAGGTGGTGCCCTAGCTCAGTGGGTAGGGTGCCAGCCACATACACTGAAGCTGGTGGGTTCAAACCCAGCCTGCGTCAGCTAAAACAACAATGACAACTGCAACTAAAAATAGCCAGGCTTTATGGCGGGCGCCTATAGTCCCAGCTACTTGGGAGGCTGAGGCAAGAGCATCACTGAAGCCTAAGAGTTGGAGGTTGCTGTGAGATGTGATGTCACAGTCCTCTACCAGAGCAACATAACGAGACTCTGTCTCAAAAAAAAACAAAAGAAACAGGTGAGTGAGGTAAAGTGAGGCCATGTGGGTGCCCCACTTGGGTCAGGCTGGAGACACATGCCCAGAGGGACGCTGCGGGGGACACTGGATACAGCATCTCCAGGCCAGACCTTGACGGAGGGCTTCCTGCCTCCAGGACTGTGAGAAAACACATTTCTATGGCCTGAGCCCCTCTGTTTGTGGGGCTCTCTTACAGCAGCCCCAGCAAAGTAATTAAGAATGTCAAAACTATTTTTATGATTTTATTTTTTCCATTAAATTAAAATATAATCATTTTATTAGAAAGTGGAATCAGGTATTTATTTATTCAGTAATTTACTTCTAATTAAATTATCTACTTTGTGGTAGCCCTTTTGTGCTGGGTTCTGAGTGCACACCACAGCCTAGAGAAGTCACCCTGGGCATGAGGGGCGAAGATGCCCACACCGTTCTCACAAGATCCACGACTCACATGGCCCAGTTTCTCAGATCTAAGTCTTACTGTCCTGCAACATTGTGGGTGATGAATTAGTTCTAACATTTATAAACATATATTAGATATACCTACAATGTGTTTTAATATAACATATACTTTTGTCTAAACTTCACTTTTTTTTTTTTGAGACAGAGTCTCACTTTGTCACCCTTGGTAGAGTACCATGGCGTAACAGCTCACAGCACCCTCAACCTCTTGGGCATAAGCGATTCTCTTGCCACAGCCTCCCAAGTAGCTGGGACTACAGGCTCCCGCCACAATGCCCAGCTATTTTTGTTGTTGTTGTAGTTGTCATTGTTTAGCAGGCCCTGGCCAGGTTCGAAACCGCCAGCCCTTGTATGTGTGGCCAGCACGCTAACCACTGACCTACGGGCGCGGAGCCACGCTTGGCTATTTTTAAAGATGGGGTCTCGCTCCAGCTCAGGCTGGTCTCGAACTGATGCGCCCAGGCAATCCAGCCGCCTCAGCCTCCCAAAGTGCTAGGATTACAGGCTTGAGCTTCTGCACCTGACCAATTTTCAAACACTAACATATTTTCATCATCTATAAAGAAACTAAAAAAATTATAGGCAAAATTTATCTCCATCAATAAAATACGAGTTACTAAATAAAAGGACAGCATACTCACTTCAGCAGAGACAAGGAACCTAAGTCACAAAAGGTCTGATTTCGAAAACACTTCAGAGAACAGAAAGAGAGCATTAAAACTGTATGATGCTCTTTTTCTGAGACTATAGCAACAAAAAACTCAAAACTACACTGTCAACTAACCTGCACAAATGTCACACCTACTTCCTCTTGTTAGTAAGTATCACAAACACGGTTTCCCATCTGTGTGTGCTGCTATATTTGACAGTACTTTCAACTGTTTTATTTTGGGGGAGTTGGAGAGAATTATTTTTTTGTAACCCAAGCTCCTCTCTACTTGGAGACCTGTACACATGTGGCTATCTCTGTAACATCACCAACACAACTGCAGTCAGCGTGTACTCACCTGTCCTTCCAGCATGTCCCTCGGCAGACCTGTCCGCTCCTGCTCCGAGCTGTTGGTTCTCCGTATGGAAAGGCTGTGTGACTTGCGCTTTTGTTTTGCTTGGCGAGAGGTCGAACAACTTGCGCTTTCTGTGGGCATTACTTCCAGAAGTTAGTGTCCTGGTCACTTCCTCAATAAGCTAAACAAAGGCAGGGAAAACATTTATTTTATTTCTGATGTAGCAAACTGAAATAAAGGAAACAACAGTAGATAAATAATAACTTTTAATTAGAAGCTTCTCTTACTATGATTAACATTTAACTATACAACTAAGAACACAACAAATTAAGATGTTTTAGGTAAAGACCACAGTCTTTGTTAAAGAAGTAATTTGGGCTTGGAGCCCATAGTACAGTGGTTATAGCACCAGCCACATACACCCAAGGTGGCGGGTTCAAACTCGGCCCATGCCAGCTAAAACAACTGCAACAAAAAAATAGCCGGGCATTGTGGTGGGTGCCTGTAGTTCCAGCTACTTGGGAGGCTGAGGCAAGAGAATCACTTAAGCCCACAGTCTAAGGTTGCTGTGAGCTGTGATGCCACAGCACTCTACCAAGGGCAATATAATGAGAGTCTGTCTCAAGAAAAAAAAAAAGTAATTTGTTATCAAATTTCATTAACACATTTTAAATAGCAAATAGCAAAGAATGACTTAAAATCAAAACTTCCGGCTCGGCGCCTGTGGCTCAGCAGGCTAAGGCACCAGCCACGTACACCTGAGCTGGCGGGTTCGAATCCAGCCTGGGCCCGCCAAACAACAATGACGGCTGCAACCAAAAAATGGCCTGGCGTTGTGGCAGGCGCCTGTGATCCCAGCTACTTGGGAGGCAGAGGCAAGAGACTCGCTTGAACCCAGGAATTGGAGGTTGCTATGAGCTGTGATGCCACAGCACTCTATCCAGGGTGATAGCTTGAGGCTCTGTCTCAAAAACAAAACAAAAAAAAAAATCAAAACTTCCTCCCAGCACAGCCTGGAACCCATTTTAACTGCATATTCTAGAGACATGTTCTAGAGAAATGCTATTCAAGAAAAACACAATGCAATACGCAATTTAAAATTTTCTAATGATCATATTAAAAAAGTAAAAACATAGAATTACTTCTAATTATTCAGCCCATTGTCTAAAATATTTTATAATCTATACAAAACATTAATGGACTATTTCACATCATTTTTATGATTACCTCTTCAAAATTTAGAGTGACCTTTACATTCACACCATATCTCAATGCAAACTAGCCACATGTGATTAAATTACTCAAATCTCTAAATAATTTTAGCATCAAGATTTACCCACTTTGGGCATTTTCTACTCATTTCCTGTTATTACCCATTCCACCTCCCAATATAATTGAATCACTATTAGCTAATATTTACTTTCAGGAAATGGATCTACACATTATATCTTCCTTCTTCAACTACTGCAGACTTAACAGTTTTGAACATCACCTACTGATCTTTGGCTAGTTCGGATCCCTCCTCCTCCAAACACAACTCTATGGTCATGTCAGCTAAGGGAAGTGCCAAGCTGTTGCACTGGCCGCACTAGACATTACACCTGCTCCAAGTGCAGAATGAGCAGACAGGGCACACCTGGGACTTCTACTTAGTAACACATCAAAGTTAACTTAGGAAAGAAAATCAGACTAACTCCAACCTTAAGGGGATGATTCTGCTGAACAGATGTATCATAACAGGAAAATATGCTGACTTCTAAAATAATCATGAAGGCTGTAAACACCCAAACTCCACGCCAGCAGATGGCACTGCGGCCTGACTGCACAGCACACCTGGGCCCCAGGCAAGGCCTATTTCCAAAGTGCCAATGTTCTTCCCAGCAACCCTCAGACACTACCCGACCTGAAGGAAAGCCCCAAAGTTCCATGTACCCAGCTCTCATACAATCAACAATCATAACACCTCCCTACTTTGCAACAAAATGATTTGTTTACTACAATATTTTAAGATCACCAGCACTTCCTTTCCTTTTTAAAAAAGTCCTCCTGTCTTGAAGAAGAAAAATGTTTATCCAAACATAAAGGAAATTTTTTCTTTTTTTTTTTAGAGACAGAGTCTCACTTTATTGCCCTCAGTAGAGTGCAGGAGCATCACAGATCACAGCAACCTCCAACTCCAGAGCTTAGGCAATTCCCTTGCCTCAGCCTCCTGCGCAGCAGGGACTACAGGCGCCTGCCACAATGCCCAGCTATTTTTTGTTGCAATTTGGCTGGGGCCAGGTTCGAACCTGCCACCCTCAGTATATGGGGCCGGGACACTACCTACTGAGCCACAGGCACTGCCCATAAAGAATATTCTTAATGAACGCAGAACATATTCACAAAAAGTAAAATATGACATGATAAACAATATGATAAAGAAAAGTCTCTCCTATTCAATTCATTAAGCATTGTAATTTTAATCCTAACCAAAGCTGAAAATATTTTTCATAGGAGAAAAATATTTTCACACACAATTTTTTTTTGAGACAAGAGTCTCACTCACTTTGTCACCGTTAGTAGAGTACCATTGCGTCACAGCTCACAGCAACCTCAAATTCTTGGGCTTAAGCGATTCTCTTGCCTCAGCCTCCCAAGTAGCTGGACTACAGGTTTCCACCACAACACCCGGCTATTTTTTTGTTGTTATTGCAGTTGTCATTGTTGTTTCAGCTGGCCTGGGCTGGGTTCAAACTTGCCAGCCTCTATGTATGTGGCTGGTGCCTCACCCACCGAGCTACGGGGGCAGCCCAATTAGATTATTTTTAATATTATAATTTAAATCTCTAAATGGAGATTTTTTTTATCCTAGAGTAATTTAAACTTGTAGTAACTTTTTTTTTTTTTTTTTGCAGAGGCTGGGTTTGAAGCCACCACCTCCGGTATATGGGGCCGGTGCCCTACTCCTTGAGCCACAGGCACCGCCCACTGTAGTAACTTTTTAAACTCTATGAAATCATATCTCAAAGATAGGTCTATAATGTCTATGCCATACACTCCATTATTAAAACTAACATTATCTGACTATTTCAAGTTCCCCCTTTTCCTGTAATATCTTCAGCTATAGTTTATCTACCAATATTTTTCCAATATTAGGTCTATAGCTTCCACTTTTCTAACCCCTTATAAATTTGTTATTAATTTTTCTCTTTGTCACAATGTTTTGCACAGATTTTTCTGCTTTTACCTGTGTCTCTGCATTTACATCCTCCAGCTTCTCCCCAGAAGTCTTCCCTGGTCTTACCACCACCTCCCTCCTTCATACCAGATCCTGCACAGACTAAGATCCAGCCCAAGAACCAAGTGCAGTTGGTATCCGAAGGCAACTGGAACCACTAGTGTCCTCCATCTCATGTGAGTCAGCACAGGCTGAATGTCCAAAACCCTTAGGACCATGAGTGCTTTATATTTAGGATTTTCTCAGATTTGGAGAGATTTACATCTCAGGACACTTGAACTTGTAACTCGCATATGTTTTGTATACATGTTACGCATATAGCCTGAAGGGAATTTCACATTCCCCTTGGGGAAGCTGAATAAAGCATGTGTTGTATGCCTACTTTGACTATAACCCATAGCACTGTCAGCATCAAGTCAGCATACAAAACATTTCAGATTTTGAATTTTGGATGCTAAGCCTACATTAACATAAATCTTATTTAAATGGTTACTTTAATAACCAAGTCAGAGTTGTCTTCATTTTCTTTTTTTTTTTTGTAGAGATGTGTGTCACTGTATCACCCGTGAGGCATCACACAGCTTGCTGGAACCTCCAACTCCTGGGCTTAGGTGATTCTCTTGCCTCAGCCTCCCGAGTAGCTGGGACTACAGGCACCCACCATAACACCCAGCTATTCTTTTGTTGCAGTTTGGCTGGGGCCAGGTTTGAACCCGCCACCCTCAGTATATGGGGTCTGCGCCCTACTCACTGAGCTACAGGTGCCGCCCTGTTTTCTTTTTTTTTTTTTTCAAGTTGGTATCTTTGGAAGAAGGGCAGGGAAGTAACAGGTGTTTGTGAAAGGAATATTAAAACGAAGTGGCAGGGAATCTGAGCTAGGCAAGAAGGGAAGAGAAATCAGAAAGATTTCTCATCTTCTAATGGAGAGACCCTACCTAAGGCTGAAGAATTACTACAGAGAATACGTAGGGACCATAAATGGATCCATAAACAGTCATCAATCTTCACAGCATCCTTGTGCAAGTTCCCAAATGCAATGAACGGTCTGTTAATACACTTGTGTGTCGCTTAATAAGTCCTGAGGAACCTGTGACAAGGTGAGCTGCAGGGGCACACGTGAGTGTGTGCATTCATGCACACAGTGTGTAGCACTCACATACCTGGACAGGTCAGCCTGCTACACCCCTGGGCTTCAGGCAGGGCCCACTGCTCTGGGCCGCAGACCCACACAGCAAGGTCTTGTTCTAGATAATGCAGGCAACTTAAACAAAATGCTAACTGTGCATCCAAACATAAAACACAGTACAATATTTCACGGAAACACCATCACATACGCCATCAGTTGTTGACCAGAATGTCATGTAGCAAAAGACAATATTTAAACAGATTAAACACCTTAGTAAGTTGATTATATAACTGTAACAAGACAGAAAACTTCACTCAAAAATAAGCTACTTTTAAAAGAAAAACAAGCTACTTTAACGACTATGCATGTTTCATCTAAATAAAAACTAAAACAGGGCAGCTCCTGTGGCTCAGCGAGTAGGGCGCCGGCCCCATATACCGAAGGTGGCGGGTTCAAGCCCAGCCTCGGCCAAACTGCAAAACAAAAAAATAGCCGGGCACTGTGGCAGGCGCCTGTAGTCCCAGCTACTCGGGAGGCTGAGGCAAGAGAATCGCTTAAGCCCAAGAGCTGGAGGTTGCTGTGAGCAGTGTGACGCCATGGCACTCTACCCACGGCGATAAAGTGAGACTCTGTCTCTACAAAAAAAAAAAAACTAAAACAAAAACCTGGAATCCCAAAAGATAATTATTTTCCTTCACATTCATATTTGTATGAAGCATTCTGGGAGGCCAAGGCAGGTGGACTGCCTGAGCTCACAGGTTTGAGACCAGCCTGGGCCAGAGGGAGACCTGGTCTCTAAAAATAGCCAGGCATTGTGTCGGGCGCCTATAGTCCAGCTTCTCAGGAGGCTGAAGCAAGAGAATTGCTTGAGCCCAAGAGTTTGAGATTGCTATGAGCTGTGATGACAGGGCACTCGACTGAAGGTGACAAAGTGAGACTGTCTCAAAAATAGATAAATAAATAAGGTGTTTAATAATAGTGTATTGTGAATGGTGCCTGTGGCTCAGTGAATAGGGCACTGGACCCAAGGGTGGAGGATTCAAACCCAACCCCGCCAAACTACAACAACAACAAAAAAAATAGCCAGGGATTGCAGCGGGCGCCTATAGTCCCATCTACTTGGGAGGCTGAGGCAAGAGAATCCCCTAAGCCCAAGAGCTAGAGGTTGCTGTGAGCTGTGATGCCAAGGTACTCTACTGAGGACAACAAAGTGAGGCTCTGTCTCTAATAGCACTATTAGGAATTCGTACCGTGCTGAAACACCAAACTCAACTTTAACCAATATCAAAGGAGGATGGTCTCTAGAGGCAACCTAAGAAATATCATCACTGACCTACTTAAAATATTTTGTTACTGATGAGATGAAGGCATGGAACACATACACACTTACCAATTCAGTGGATGATACTGAAATGGGAAACATCATCAATCTGATAAATAATAACCAAGATTTTTTTTAAAGATTTCAGTCATCAAAAAAAGGAGCTGAAAGCAAGGACAAAATTTAAAAATATAAAATCTTTTCCTCAAAAAAAAAGAACAAAATCTTAGAAGGGTACAAGTGAAAATTACTAAATGCAGAATATAAATGTCTTCATATAGTGATTAAAAGGCCATGAAGGTTATGTTACATAGTTCAATGAAAATATTTCAGATTGTATATGAAGTTAGCACATTGTGTCCCATGATTGCACCAATGTACACAATTATGATTTAATAAAAATAAAAATTTTAAAAAAGGACAAAATTTAAAAACATAAAATCTTTTCCTCAAGGAAAAAAAATCAAGGTATGCTAACCCCAGGGAAAAGAACCTAGGGAGTTTAGTGCAGGGCAATCACAACGTACGTGAACAACAGTCCAACATGGCTACCCACAGAGAAATACAAAGAAGTTGAGAGAAGAGGAAGGAAACACACACACTGGAGATCTCCTGTGTCTAGCACTCTGTATGAAAGCTCAGCACATATCACATGCCATAACCTTTCCAACAGCAAAATGACGTTGGACAAAAAAAAAAAAAATGTTAGAGGTTGGGCATCCATAGCTCAATGGTGAGGGTGCCGGCCATGGGCAACAGGGCTGGTGGGTTCGAACCCAGTGAACCCAGTGAGGGCCTGCTAAACAAACAAACAAAAAAGCCAGCTGGGCGGCTCAGCGCCTGTGGCTTAATGGGCTAAGGCACCAGCCATGTACACCTGAGCTGGCAGGTTCGAATCCAGCCCGGGCCCACCAAACAATGACGGCTGCAACCAAAAAATGGCCGGGTATTATGGTGGATGCCTGTAGTCCCAGCTACTTGGGAGGCGGAGGCAAGAGACTCACTTGAGCCCAGGAATTGGAGTTTGCTGTGAGCTGTGATGCCACTGCACTCTATCCAGGGTGACAAGATGAGGCTCTGTCTCAAAAAATAAAATAACAAAATGAAAAGCTAAAAAAAAAAAGCCAGCTGGGTGTTGAAGGCACCTGTAGTCCCAGCTACTAGGGAGGCTGAGGCAAGAGAATCACTTGAGCCCAAGAATTGGAGGCTGCTGTGAGCTATGACACTTCAGTACTCTGGAGAGGGCGAAAAAGTGAGACTCTGTCTCAAAGGCAAGAAAAAAAAGATCATGTTAGAGAAGAGGAAGGGAGGGCTGGAGAAATTCCTTGCCCAAGGTCACTCTGATGTGGCCAGTGTCTACTATGGGCAGTACTAATCCAGAGACAGTGTCCAAAACCAGGGGAGGACAGCACCACTCCATTTATTACTCATTGGTCTAGATGCGGTACCCACATCTGAGTACCACGTTTCAAAGTGGATTTGGAAAGACACTAATTTGATAAAGAAAGTAACTAAGGCTCGGCACCCATAGCACAGTGGTCACAGAGCCAGCCAGCCACATACACTGAGGCTGGTGGGTTCAAACCCGGCCAGGGCCTGCTATAAAACAATGACAACTGCAACAACAAAATAGCCGGGCGTTGTGGCAGGTGCCTGGAGTTTCAGCTACTTGGGAAGCTGAGGCAAGAAAATCTCCAAGCCCAAGAGTTGGAGGTTGTTATGAGCTGTGATGCCACCGCACTCTACCGACAGTCACATAATGAGAAAAACCTGCCTCTTCCACCAAAAGCTTCCGAAGTGCTTCCCCACTGGCACAGGCAGCCCAGGGTGCCCAGGACCAGGCTCCTGCAGTAGGAGGGAGCAAGGGCGCGCTGGGGCCCAGGGCCGACCCTTCCAGTGCCCGGCCCCGTCCTCCTTCTCTCCTCCCCTGTCCCATACCCTCCGGCACGCTGTCCCTTCCTGTGCCCCGTCCCCTCCCCTGTCCCATTCCCTCCGGCACGCTGTCCCTTCCTGTGCCCCGTCCCCTCCTCTGTCCCATTCCCTCCCGCACGCTGTCCCTTCCTGTGCCCGGTCCCCTCCTCCGCCCCGTCCGCTCCAGCGCCTGACCCTCGGCGCGCCCCGGGAAGGACTCGAGCTCCACAGCTGGGAAGATGGTGACACTCACCTGTCACAGCCACCCCGCCCGCCACCGCCCGGAACCAGCCCGGGTCGCGCACAGCCCGCCGATCCCCACGACGCGACGCTCGGGACACCGGCTGTCTCCGCAGTGACGCGACCCCACGACCCGGACCTGGTGCGCCGCGCTTCCGGCACCGCCGGAAGTCCCTCCCCGGCTTCCGCCTCGCCGGCGCCCGCCCGCGTCTCCGCTGGGCCCTCGGCATGCGGCTGCTGGTCTCGGGCGGGCGGTGGGTCGGAGCTCCTGCGCCCCCACACCCGCTCGCCCCTCCCGTGATCTCCAGCGGACGTCCCCCCTCTCACCCCGGGGGTGCAAAACCCTAAAACCATATATATATATACGTTTTTTGAGACAGGCGTATCACTTTATCGCCCTCGGTAGAGCGCCGTGGTGTCACAGCTCACAGCAACCTCCAACTCCGGGGTTTAGGCGATTCTAAGCTCAGGCGCTCGCCAGAACGCACGGCTATTTTTTTGTTGTCGTTGCAGTTCGGGCGGGGCCGGGTTCGAACCCGCCACCCTCAGTATATGGGGCCGGCGCCCAGAAAAGCATTTTTCTACATGGGTCGACATTCTTGCTTCTGTCTTTAAAAGTCAAGATTAAAATTCAAGAAGCTATTATGTGTTACCAAGAAACATTCAACATTATATTTGAAAAGCCAAATAACAAAAGTGAAGTTATTTCTGCATTAAGTATAGTAGTAAAAGCTTACCGCTAAAAACAATATTTTGTAGATGAATTCTCAGGAAAAGATACTTGATTCAGAAAAGTAATTTTTTTTTTTTTTGAGACAGAGTCTCAAGCTGTCACCCTGGATAGAGTGCTGTGGCATCACAGCTCACAGCAACCTCCAGTTCCTGGGTTCAAGCGAGTCTCCTGCCTCTGCCTCCCAAGTAGCTGGGACTACAGGCGCCGGCCACAACACCCAGCCATTTTTTGGTTGCAGCTTTCATTGTTTGGCAGGTCGGGTCTAGATTCGAACCTGCCAGCTTAGGTGTACGTGGCTGGCGCCTTAGCCCGTTGAGCCACAGGTGCCGAGCCAGTAATTTTTTTTTTTTTTTTTTTTTTTAACAGTCTCTCTCTGCCCTGGGTAGAGTGTGCTGGTATCACAGCTCACAGCAACCTCCAGCTCTTGGGCTTAAGAGATTCACGCGGCCGACTCAAAGCCCAGCTATTTTTTTGTTGCAGTTTGGCCAGGGCTGAGTTTGAACCCCTACTCTTGGTATATGCGGCCGGCACCCTACTCACTGAGCCTCAGGCAAGGCCCAAAAAAGGTATTTTCAAAAGGCTTGTAGAGGCTGTGACTGATACTCAAGTAACAATTTTATGTGTGTTGCACAGATGTGGAAAGCACTGCAAACCAGTCACATTTAAGCAAGGCACTTTTTTTTTTTTTTTTTTTTTTTGAGACAGAGTGCTATGGCATCACAGCTCATAGCAACCTCCAACCCCTGGGCTCAAGCGATTCTCCTGCCTCCGCCTCAGTCTCCCAAGTACCTGGGACTACAGGCATCTGCCACTAGCCCTGCTGTTTTTAGTGGCGAGGTCTCACTCTAAGGCTGGTCTCAAAACTGTGAGGTCAGACAATCCGCTCGCCTTGCCCTCAGAGTGCTGGGATTACAGGTGTGAGCCACTGCACCCAGCCCAGTTTTTCTATTTTTAGTAGATGGGGTCTCACTCTTGCTCAGGCTGCTCTTGAACTCCTGAGCTCAACTCCAGGCCAAGGAGGTGCTTCTTACAGAAGAGCAAAGAAAGTGGTTTCTTGAGATGGAATTGACTCCTAGATGAAAATGCTGTGAACACTGCTGCAAAGCCAAGTATTTGAAGCCAGGTGTGGTGGCTCACACCTATAAGCCTACCACGCGGGGAGGCCGAATCGGGTAGATTACCTGAGCTGGGGAGTTCAATACCAGCCTGAGCAAGCAAAGAGACCTCGTCTCTATAAATACCCAGACATTGTGGCAGGTGCTTGTAGTCCCAGCTACTTGGGAGGCTGAGGCAAGAGAATCACTAAAACCCAAGAGTTTGAGGTTGCTATGAGCTGTGACATGGCACTCTACCAAGGGTGACAAAGTGAGACTCTGTCTCAAAAAAAAAATACTTGAATATGTGGTAAATTTAGTTCACAAAGCAGCAGCAGGACTGACTCCAGTTTTGCAGGATGTTCTTTAGTGAGCAAAAATGCTGTCAAACAGCATCACATACTACAGGGAAATCTCTGATGAAAGGAAGAGTCCATCCATGCAGCAAACTTAGTGGCTATCTTATTACGAAGCCACCCTGACCTTCAGTAACCACAACCCTAATGAATCAGGACCATCAGCATAGAAGCAAGACCTGTGAAAAGATTATGATTTGTGGAATAACCATTAGCATTTTTTAGCAGTTAATTATTTCAATAAAGGCATGTGCACTGTATTTTAGATGTAATGCTGTTGCACACATAGACTATGGTACAGTGAAACTGAAAGTGTCTACTCAGGTGAATCTCACTGACATCAAGGCAAAAAAAAAAGAGAACCTGCTTGGCACCTGTGGCTCAACAGGCTGAGGCGCCAGCCATATACACCTGAGCTGGTGGGTCTGAATCCAGCCCAGGCCTGCCAAACAATGACGGCTGCAACCAAAAAATGGCTGGGCATGATGGCGGGTGCCTGTAGTCCCAGCTACTTGAGAGGCAGAAGCAGGAGACTCGCTTGAGCCCAGAAATTGGAGGTTGCTGTGAGCTGTGATGCCACAGCACTCTACCCAGGGTCACAGCTTGAGGCTGTCTCAAAAAATAGAGAACCAAAAACCTAAGTTCTGAAAACCCGAATGGTCTCTGCTTTCTTGCTTACTCCTGATGTCCTAGGCAGCCATACATGCTGAGAGAGGATCCTGCCACCAGTACCCTCTTCCATAAAATGTTTGCTTCATGACCACTCATTTCCCTGTAATTGTGGGACACGAAGGTAGAAACAATGTAAACATGGTGCCAGACCTCAGAGAAACTGGAAGTTACTTAAGACAATAAATAATATGATGCAAAACAAGGACCATTAATCATATTAACTATATTACACTTAAGCAAAGGAAAGTACAGTTCTATTGTCTGGAATACTTGGAGAATGCACCAAGGACACAATATTTAAACTGAACTTTGAAAGCTGAAGAAGTACAATATATATAGAATGACGAAGAGAAGGCACGTTTCAGACAGGAAAAACCCAAACCCCATTTAGGTCTAGGTGGGCTCACACCTGTAATCCTAGCACTTGGGAGGCCCAGGCAGGTGGATTGCCTAAGTTCACAGGTTCAGGAACAGCCTGAGCTAGCCAGGAAGGCTGGGCACCCGTTGCTCAGTGGTTAGGGCACTGACCACATGCCCCAGGGCTGATGGATTTGAACCTGGCCCTGGCCTGCTAAACAAACAAACAAAAAAATAGCCGAGCGTTGTGGTGGGGTGCGTGTAGTCCCAGCTACTAGGGAGACAGAGGCAAACGAATCACTTGAGTCCAAGAATTGGAGGTTGCTGTGAGCTGTGACACCACAGCACTCTACCAAGACTGACAAAATGAAACTCTGTCTACTCTGTCTCAAAAAAGCCCTTCATTTCAGGATCATCGAATACTTGATGAGGAAAAGTTACCCGGTGATGGTGCACACGCCTGTCCTCCCCCTCAGAACGCTGAGCAGAAGGATCGCTTGAGCCCAGTAATTTGAGGTTGCAGTGAGCTATGATGCCACTACACTCAAGCCTGGGTAACAGCGCTAGACTGCCTCTTAAAAAAATAAAAGTTTGAGAACTGGGCACCATACCATGCCTATGTACATTACAGGGTTATTTTAAAATTTAGAAACGGCTCGGCGCCTGTGGTTCAACGGGCTAAGGCGCCAGCCACGTACACCTAAGCTTGCGGGTGCGAATTCAGCCCGGGCCGGCTAAACAACAATGACAGCTGCAACCAAAAAATAACTGGGCGTTGTGGTGGCGCCTGTAGTCCCAGCTACTTGGGAGGCAGAGGCAGGAGACTCGCTTAAGCCCAGGAATTGGAGTTTGCTGTGAGCTGTGATGCCACTGCACTCTATCCAGGGTGACAGCTTGAGGCTCTGCCTCAAAAAATAAAAACAAAATAAAAATTTAGGAACAATTTCACGTATAATCTTGTGCAGTAGAGAAAACTGAAGCTTTTAAAAATCGGAGTGAGCTGTACTCTGTCTCCCTGCTGTTTCACAGCGCGTCCGTCGCCGTCTGCGCCTCCTTGATGGGGAGATCCGCACAGCTCTCTGTCCCGGCTTAGGGCAGGGATCACCCAGGGTCCGCAGTTCCCCGTCCGGGATGGGAGCAGGGGTCGTGGGCCGACATCCCATCCGCCAGTCCTGTCGGCAAAGACCAGCGCAGAGGTGCTCCGTTTTAAGGTGCAGGAACCCAGGACCGCAACCCGCCCGCCCCAGGTGCCAGAGTCCAGAAGTCCCAGCCAGAACGGCGTTCCCGTCGCTGTGCACACGCGCGTCCGACGGGGTGGGCCGGCGAGCGGGGCGCAGTGCGCAGGCGCATACCAACCAGTCCTGCTCCCCGAGTGTGCGGTACGGAACGCCTGGCCTTACCGCGCAGCCTCTCCAGGGCGTCGGGCGGACTCGGCTCAACCTCGGGACCTGGCGGTCGCAGCGGCGGACACCTACCCTTCAGGCCGGGGACGCCCACCCTTCAGCACCGGGCCAGGGGAGGACTGGGCTGGTTCCGCAGGGGCCTGAGGCTGCGGCGCGTCGGCAAGGGCCTGGCGCAAAGGTGGCGCCATCGCGCGACTGTCTGGCGCGAGCGTGACGCCAGGCGCACGGGCGCCGATTGGCCGCGGCATGTGGCGCGGGCGGTTGCTGGTACGGGCCATTGGACACGGGCCGTTGGACTCCGCCTGTGGGCGGAGCCGAGAGGTGGTCGGTGTAGAGAAGGAGCGCGCGCTCAGACGGGCTGGCGACTGGGTCCGGAGACCGCTCTGGTACAGGGATCGGGAGACAAGGTGGGGACTCGGGTCGCGGGAGATGAGATGGGGTGACATGAGGGACCAGATGGGAGACGGGTTGGGTGATGAGTTGCGGGTCGGGGGGACACGGGGAGCCAGATGGGACACTTAGGGAATGAGATGAGGGGATGCCAGAGGCACGGAGGACGATGTGGGGTGTCAGGTGACGGGACGAGGGTCGAGCCCCTCCGGGCGGCGCGGCCGGGGTGTCGAGAGCAGGTGCTTCGGCGCCGGGCCGGGAACCCCTACCGCCTGTGCTGGGACCGGGCGCTGTGCACTGACGGTCCCTGGTGGGTGAACGAGCAGCGACAGAGTCACCTGAGCTTTGGTAAGATCCCGAATATGGCATCGGTCTCAGGAGGCCATAGAATGGTGTGGCTGTATTTTTTTTTCTTTTTGAGACAGTCTCTATGTCACCCTCGGTAGAGTGCTGTGGCGTCACAGCTCACAGCAACCTCAGACTCGGGCTTACGAGCCTTCTGCCTCAAACTCCGAGTCGCTGGGACCACAGGTGCCCGCCACGGCCCGGTGGGTCCCCTCGCGCCAACTGGCAGCCGACTCCGGAGCTCAGGCGTGAGCCACCGCCGGCTCATTCTCCTTATTGTAGGATTCAAAACCAAGCTTGTCCTTATTTTATCTTGCGATATGAAGGTTGGTTAGTTTGTCTTTTTAGAGACAGAGTCTCACCTTATCGCCTTAGGTAGAGTGCTGCCCGCTGTAGAGTGCAGTAGTGTCACCGCTCACAGCAGCCTCTGGCTCTTGGACTTAGGTGATTCTCTTGCCTCAGCCTCCCGAAGAGCTTAGACTACAGGCGACCGCCACAACACCCTGCTGTTTTTTGTTGCATTTTGGCCGGGCCAGGTTTAAACCCACCGTCCTACCCACTGAGCCACAAGCACCGCCCATGAAGTTTAGTTTTAAGGTCTAAATCCTGAAAACATAGCATTGTGACTTAGAACATTGTCATTTTGAAAAGTCTAGTAATTTTGTAGTAATGAAGTCCACCTGAGTGATGACTTAAATATAGGCAGTCCTCCGTATTTATGCATTCCACATAGATGTAATTTTCTTTTTCTTTTTCTTTTTTTGTAGTTTTTGGGCCAGGGCCAGGTTTGAACCTTCCACCTCCAGTGTATGGGGACAGCTCCCTACTCCTTTGCACCACAGGCCACCTCTGTTGTGTGAATGTTTCTTGCGTGGGCAGGTTCGCCGCAGAGGTTGAGGCTGCGCTGAAGTGTCAGATAATAAGTACCTGCTTGCAGGCCTGTCACCAGGAAGCTCAGCCCTAAATCACTTCTATGTGATTAGGTTCTAAGCCACATATGGAGTTCCATCCAGGATTTTTTCCCATTCTAACTCACAAAAGACTTCTTTTTTTTTAGACAGAGCCTCAAGCTGTCACCCTGGATAGAGTGCCATGGCGGCACAGTTTACAACAACCTCCAACTCCTGGGCTCAAGCGAGTCTCTTGCCCGCCGCCTCCCAAGTAGCTGGGACTACAGGCGCCCGGCCATTTTTTTTTTTTTTTTTTTTTTTTTTGGTTGCAGCTGTCATTGCTGTTTGGCAGGCCCAGGCTGGATTTGAACCCGCCAGCTCAGGTATAGGTGGCTGGTGCCTTTAGCCCATTGAGCTACAGGAGCCGAGCCACTCACAAAAGACTTTAAACTTGCCTTCACAAAATGGAAACATTTAAAGGTTTACTTATAGGCTTTTCACTTACACACCCCGGTGTAATTTTTTTTTAAGTTGCATCTACACTGTGCTTTTTCCTTCTCATTATCCCAATATAACAACTATTCACCTTTGTATTAGGGGTTACAAGAGATCTAGAGGCGATCTACAGAATAGCCACATACAGTGGGAGGACCAGGGAGTTCTGAGAAGTTGCCTTCTTGCCCATTGTGTGGTGGAACATGAGTGCACTTAACACCCCTAGATGGTACCACCCCCTGCAAACCTGCACAGTGTGTGACTGGGCCCTGCAGGCAGGTGTAACACCCTGGTAAGAGTGACTAAACCTAGAAAAGGTAATGCCTTGGACCACGTCATAGTGGCTGCAGTGTTACTAGGCAATAGGAATTTTCAGCTCCATTGTAATCTTATAGGACCACAGTTACACACAGTTTTAGGCCAGAATTTCTTTATATAATACATGACTATATATGACATGATACGTATAGGTAATGTACAAATACAATTGAGGCTAGGTTTGGTGCCCAGAGCTAGTGGTTAGGGTAATGGCCATATACACTGGGGCTGGTGGGCTCGAACCTGGCCCTGGCCTGCTAAACAACAATGACAACTATAAAAAAAAATAGCCAGGTGTTGTGGCAGGTGCCTGTAGTCCCAGCTACTTGGGAGGCTGAGGCAAGAGAATCCCTTAAGCCCAAGAGTTTGAGGTTGCTGTGAGCTGTGATGCCATAGCACCCTGCCTAGGGCAACAAAATGAGACTGTCTCAAAAAAAAAAAAAAAAAAATTGAAGCTAGACTTATCACAGTATTTTTCTTCCTGATTTTTTGTTTTAATCATTAATGTTACTTTCAGTTTTTTGGTGTTAATATTACTTTGGTTGTCACAGTCATCACTGACTTCCACACAAACAGCCCATCCCAGGCCCTACTTATATTTAGAACTTTGTTTTAAACACATTGTTTACATCCTCTAGTATAGTGTACTCCATTGAAAGTATTTCAGTAAAATCTATATATTTAAAAAAAAATTGCAAAGTGGATCTCATAGAATCTTCAAAATACAGTGTGTGGAAAAATCCAAAACATTTAAGGATATTCTGTGCAAAAAGGTCCCCTGCAGGAGACAAGAGTTAGAGAGCTTAGGAACTAACTGCTGGTTGTAGGAGGCAAAAAGCGTGAGTCAGAATATAGCAAGAGCTTGAGATCCAATTCCCATGGGAACTTTTAGTTGGGGTTGAGAAAAGTAAGCCCCAGTACACTGAGGTGGAGATGGGCTTCCTATTTCTGTGATGGCCTATGAGCTAAGAGTGTTTTTTGTTCTTTTTTAATTTTCAACTGCTTGGAGAAAGATCAAAACAATAAAATATTTTTTGACACATGAAAATTAGATACAGTTCACATTTCAGTGTCCATAAATATTTATCAGAATACAGCCACCCCAAGCATACACATTGCCCAGTTTCAGATTGCCTAGTTTATCCATTGTCTGTGGTTGTCCTGGTGTAAACAAAGTTAACAGAGTTGATTCTATCTGGATTCTATCTGCCTTTATAGAAAAAGTGTGTGGCACACTATCACAGGCATCTATTGAACATATGAATTAAGTTTCTCCTTTTCATCTAGAATGATATTGGCTGTGTACTGCCCTAGAGGCATTGATAAAATAGGCGCACAAATCATTTTTCTGATTAGGAGCCTGGGTTGAGAAAGACTGGGATAAATCTTACCAGGACATTGGTAAAATGGTTATAGACTGTTTGGCAGATGAGTTACAACTTGAAAAATAGATCCCAGCAGAGATTGAGCAACTAGGCAGAGAGAAGGGAAATGTATTGTCAGAAAAAGAATTGAAAGGTCAGTCGGCGCCTGTGGCTCAACGGGCTAAGGTGCCAGCCACGTATACCTGAGCTGGCGGGTTCAAATCCAGCCCGGGCCGCCAAACAACAAGGATGGCTGCAACCAAAAAATGGCCGGGCATTGTGGTGGGTGCGTGTAGTCCCAGATACTTGGGAGGCGGAGACAGGAGACTCGCTTGAGCCCAGGAATTGGGAGTTGCTGTGAGCTGTGATGCCATGGTACTCTATCCAGGGTGACAGCTTGAGGCTCTGTCTCAAAAAAAAAAAAAAAAAAAGGAAAGTTAGTTCAGGACCAAACCATAGCTGGACAGATTCCTCAAAGTGTGCACAGGGAGGGGATTGACTGTCAAGGGCTATAGAGGGCCTCGGAGGGCAAATGTTGAGAGGGGAACGTGGAGCTTGGCATCCAGGAGGGTGACTGTGGTGAAAAGCCAGCCAAGGTGTGGGTGGAGAGTGGTAAGAATACAGGGGAGCAGCAGCATAGTTTCTTACCTTGAAAAGGGCCAGATTGCTCACAGGGCTCAGAGAGCTGGACTCTGCCCACTGTATTGAAATGACACTCAGACAAGCATGATATGATGAATGGCCTTTGTCTTTCCTTCTAAAAGTAGTGTTCTAGGTCAGATAAGACATTTTTTAACAATGCCTGAGATAAATACCAACCATCTCGATGAGCAACAAGTTCAACTCTTGGCAGAGATGTGTATCCTTATTGATGAAAATGACAATAAAATTGGGACCGAGACCAAGAAGAATTGTCACCTGAATGAAAACATTGAGAAAGGTACTGTTCTATGACATTCTTTGTTAAAAAGTGATCTACCTAGGCATTTCAGGTTAGCTGAGAAAATTACTCTGGCATCTGTTTGTTTTGAGACAGTCTCACTCTCTGTATAGTGCTGTGGCGTCACAGCTCATAGCAACCTCCAACTCCTGGGCTTAGGCAAATCTCTTGACTCCGCCTCCCAAGTAGCTGGGACCACAGGCACCAGCGACAATGCCCAGCTATTTTTTTGTTGTTGCAGTTTGGCTGGGGCAGGGATTGAACCCGCCACCCTCTGTTTATGGATCTGGTGACCTACCCACTGAGCCAAAGGCACCACCCTTTTTTTGTTGTTGTTGTTTAAAGAGACAGAGTCTCACTTTGTTGCCCTCGGTACAGTGCAGTGGCATCACAGTTCACAGCAAAAATGCCAGCTCTTGGGCTTAGTCAATTCTCTTGCCTCAGCCTCCTGAGTAGCTGGACTACTACCCGCCACAACGCCAGGCTATTTTTTGTTTGCAGTTTGTCCATCTGGGTGTACTGGGTTTGAACCCGTCAACCTAAGTATATGGGGCCGGTGCCCACTCACTAAGCCACAGGCATGGCCCACTCTGGCAGCTCTTGATGTGAGTTTGGTCACAGTTTGGTGGCTAGTCCTAACATACAGTACTTGACAGGCCCTGATTCTTCCTTCCTAATACTGGAGAGTGTCATTTCCCCAGGTGTCCAACACTGACCAGGCCTGGGCTAGCTAAATGTCCCTGAGAGGAAGCTTGGCCGGCAGCAGTGTGGCCAACAAAGTCACCATGTCCTCCCCACCACAGCCACATGCAAAAACAGCAGAAGGTTAATAACATTATACTGAACCCCAGGAGAGACTCGGGCAAATAACTGCTATTTGAAGACCCAATTATATTTCTTTTGCTTTCAGGATTATTGCATCGGGCTTTCAGTGTCTTCTTATTCAACACTGAAAATAAGCTGCTGCTACAGCAGAGGTCGGAGGCTAAAATTACCTTTCCAGGTGAGTTTACTTAATGAACAATGTTTTGTTTGTACATTTTATTACTGTGAATTTCCTAGAGCTAAAGTCAAAAGGGGAATCCTATGAATGACACAATTACATGTTCTATACAAAGTGAGCATATACAGAGAATACAGCCTAATAAAACAGTAGTAAAGGGTAAGAACTGCTGAGCAGATTTTTTTTTTTTTTTTTTTTTTGCAGTTTTTTGGCTAGGGCCAAGTTTAAACCCACCACCTCCTGTATATGGGGCCAATGCCCTACTCCTTGAGCCACGGGCACCCAATACATATATATATATATATTTTAATCTGTATCGTCTGTACATTTTGATGTTTTGGCCAAGGAGGGATTAATAAAAACCTATGTAGAAATGTCCATTTAACAAACTAATTACTGATAGCTCATTCTAATAACTGATTTTAAAATCCTAAAATATTGGCTTGTCTCCTGTAGCTCAACGGGCTAAGGCGTCAGCCACATACACCTGAGCTGGTGGGTTTGAATCCAGCCCGGACCCGCCAAACAATAATGACGGTTGCAACCAGAAAATGGCTGGGCATTGTGGCGGGCGCCTATTGTCCCAGCTACTTAGGAGGCGGCGGCAAGAACTCGCTTGAGCCCAGGAGTTGGAGGTTGCTGTGAGCTGTGATGCTCCGGCACTCTATCCAGGGTGACAGCTTGAGGTTCTGTCTCAAAAAAAAAAGAATCCTAAAATACTTTTCTGCTGCTTATAAGAGGTTTTTTTGATCTTCCAGACCTGCTTTGAAGAAAAGTTGACCTTTTATCTATGTTAACATTTTCCAGATTGTTTTACCAACACATGCTGCAGTCATCCATTAAGTAATCCAAGCGAGCTTGAGGAGAGCAATGCCCTTGGAGTGCGACGGGCAGCACAGAGGCGCCTCCATGCAGAATTGGGAATTCCCCTGGAAGAGGTAACCTACTTGGGGGGGGAGGGGTTGGTGTGTTTGTTTTGTTGGTTGTTTTTTTTTGTTTGTTTGTTTTTTTGTAGAGACAGAGGCTCACTTTATCGCCCTCAGTACAGTGCCATGGCATCACACAGCTCCCAGCAACCTCCGGCTCTTGGGCTTAGGCAATTCTCTTGCCTCAGCCTCCTGAGTAGCTGGGACTACAGGCGCCCGCCACAACACCCGGCTATTTTTTTGTTGCAGTTTGGCTGGGGCCGGGTATGAACCCGCCACCCTCTGTATATGGGGCCAGCACCCTACCCACTGAGCCACAGGCACTGCCCTACCTCTTTTTTTTTTAAAGTATTTCAAAAAAATCAACAATATGTTTGATCCTATGGAGAAAAATGAAGACCCTTTAAATAACAGTGTAATAATTTTCCCACATACTGTCATTATTTCTCTGCATTATTGATAGATTAATACTTAAAAGTTCTAATTCCAGACAATAACTACTGTTCAGGATACTGCTAGATACTGAAATGACATAATTTTTTTTCTTTATTATGTTTTTAATGTCTTAGGTGACTCCAGAAGAAATTAATTATTTGACACGAATTCACTACAAGGCCCAGTCTGATGGTATCTGGGGTGAGCATGAGATTGACTACATTCTGTTTGTGAGGAAGAATGTGACTCTGAATCCAGATCCTAATGAGGTTAAAAGCTACTGCTATGTGTCCAAGGGAGAAC
>CAUYON010086802.1:0-15506 GCA_963573935.1 Arctocebus calabarensis
TTTTTTATTATTAAATCATAGCTGCGTACATTAGTGCAATCAAGGGGTACAATGTGCTGGTTTCATATACAATCTGAAATGTTTTCATCAAACTGTTTAACATACCCTTCATGGCATTTTCTTAGTGATTGTATGAAGACATTTGTATTCTGCATTTAGTAAGCTTTGCCTGTACCCTTCTAAGATGCACCATAGGTGTCGGGGGATGTAATAAATTTGAAATGTGACAATACCAAAACCATGGCTTGACGCCTGTGGCTCAAGCAGCTAAGGCACCAGCCACATATACCTGAGTTGGCAGGTTCAAATCCAGCCTGGGCCCACCAAACAACAATGATGGCTACAACCAAAAAATAGCCAGGGGTTGTGGTGGGCACCTGTAGTCCCAGCTACTTGGGAAGAGGAGACAGGAGAATAGCTTAAGCCCAAGAATTGAAGGTAGCTGTGATGCCACAGCACTCTACCCAGGGCGACAGCTTGAGGCTCTGTCTCAAAAAAATAAAAATAAAATAGGCTCGGCATCTGTGGCTCAACGGGCTAAGGCACCAGCCACATATACCTGAGCTGGTGGGTTCGAATCTAGCCTGGGCCCGCCAAACAACAATGATGGCTGCAACCAAAAAAAAAATGGCCAGGCGTTGTGGCTGGCGCCTGTAGTCCCAGCTACTTGGGAGGCGGAGGCAAGAGACTCGCTTGAACCCAGGAACTGGAGGTTGCTGTGAGCTGTGATGCCACAGCACTCTATCCAGGATGACAGCTTGAGGCTCTGTCTCAACAAAAATAAAAATAAAAAATAAATAAATAAAAATAAAATAAAATGTGACAATACTTTGCAAAACCAGATAAAAATAAACAGATTTCTGTCTATTGTAGAGAATGTAAATGGTCACAACTATCCTGAGGAGCAAGTAGCAATATCCAGTAAAAATTAAAATAAATATATCCTATAGCTAGCAACCCACTTCTAGATACTTTGCAGAAATTCTCAAAAACGTACAATGAAACATTTATAGGAATATTACCAATTTCACCAATTATTAAAACTTCTATAATAAACAATGGGGAATACACAAATGTTACTCAACAAGATAAATTATGATATATTCCTATAATGGACCATGATAAAGCAGGAATATTATGTGTGTCTAGGAATAAATTTCACATGGCCAGGCATGGTGGCTCACACCTGCAATTTTAGTACTCTGGGAGGCAAAGACAGGTGGATCACTTGCCCTCAGAAGTTCAAGACCAGCCTGAGCAAGAATGAAAATAGAAAAACTAGCCAGGCATCATGGTGAACACCTGTAGTCCCAGCTACCAGGAAGGCTGAGACAAGAGGATCCCTTGAGCCCAAAAGGTTGCTGTGAGCTATGATGACGACACAGCACTTCACTCAGGGCAACAGAGTAAGACTCTGTCTCAAAAAAAAAAAAAGGAAAGAAAATGGGTTATAGACTAACTTCCATGTCCACATTCCCCTTCCACACAAGTAGTTTATATTAGCTTAGTGACCAGGTCTGCTGGAAAGCTCAAAGTACTATCTGTACTAAGTCCGCAGGACAAGCAATTCAGGTAATATTTCAATTTTATTTCATGTTATCTTGGATAGGAAATAAAGGATAATATAATTAAAAAATTTTATTCTGTCTTTTGTTCAGTTATTTCTATTTCACTAGTTTAAAAAGAACAGGTATAGGGCAGCGCCCATAGATCAGTGGGTAGGGTGCCAGCCACATACACCCAGGCTGGCAGGTTCGAACCCAGCACTGGCCAGCTAAAACAACAATGACAACTGCAACAACAAAAATAGCCAGGCGTTGTGGTGGGTCCCTATAGTCCCAGCTACTTGGGAGGCTGAGGCAAGAGAATCGCTTAAGTCCATGAGTTTGAGGTTCCTCTGTGAGGAACTCACACTATGAGGGTGACATAGTGAGACTCTGTCTCAAAAAAAAAAAAAGAACAGGTATAGGAGCTCTATGGCTCAGCTGCCTGAGGCACTGGTGGGACACAGGGACCCTATCCTGGTCAGTAGCCAGACTTGCCTAATGCCTATCTGTGCACAGTCAGGACAGATAGGGGAGTAGGCAGCAGCCAAAGAAGGGCACCTGGAGTCATGCACAGCTGATCATACTGGTCCCAATTTTGACATCAATATGCTGGTTTCACTTCTGAGGCAATGAAATGCAAGAGACATTTGTGTGACCAACGTTACTCCAGAAATGAAATACACAGATTACAGGTATTTTGTGACTGGTAAAACTTCCACCTGACACTTAATATGCCCTGGCCTACTACATCATGAAACACAGATGTGCCTGAAATGTATAAGCCTTATGTTAAGATGGATAGGAGCCAGGTACAATGGTTCATGCCTGAGCTCAGAAGTTAAGAGTTCACCCTGGGCAAAAGGGAGACCTCTATCTCTACTAAAAATAGAACTAGCCACGTGTTGTGGAAGACACCTGTAGTCCTAGCTACTCAAGAGGCTGAGGCAAGAGGATTGCTTGAGCCTAAGTTTGAGGTTGCTGTGAGCTATGATGCCACATCACTCTACATAGGGCAACAGAGTAAGACAATCTCAAAAGAAAAAAAAAAAGATGGATAGGAAGGACACTGACTGGTTCTGTGTGGACTCTGGCAGCACAATGATTCACTGAATGCTAATGAATGCTTCCACAAACCAAGAAACCTGTAACAGAGAAATTATAGACGCTACATTATTATGATGACTATGTAGCTCAAACAGCACGTGAGACACTACCTGAAGACTTCATTCTTGGAACAGACAATGATCTCCATCCCTGACTCCAATGCAATTCTCATGTGCATAAGATGATACATGTGTGAACTGCATTCATCCTTTCAGAATTGGACTGGGTCATGTATTTGAAAACATAGCTCCTAAATCCCACCTACTTGGTTAAGTTACTGTTAAAATAAATCTCTACTTAATAGGCAGGGATGCTAACACTTGGAGATTATAAATAAGTGAGCTAATACTCCACCAAAAATCATTACATTCAAACCAAAACTTTTACACACTGTCTTCATTCCTGTGATCTCAGTAAGATTAGCTGGTTGTCTCCAGTTTTTAACTTGATCTCTGTGCTCAGATTTAATTAATTTTGACTAAATGTAAATCTGCAGAATGGAATAACCAATTTTTTTAGTAAAATAAAACACATCATCTCCCTCCCTCCAAAAAAGAATGGTTATAGTATGGATGGTTACAGGATTTTATATAATTACATTTCCCTAGAAACTGTAAATTTTAAACCTTCCCCCATGCACATAACATTCACTGTTACAGACCAGAAGTCTAAGGCCAGTTTGATTCTCATCTCCTTTTGAGAAACCTGATTTTTTTCCCCTTCTTCCCCCCAACCTTTTTTTTTTTTTTTTTTGTAGAGACAGAGTCTCACTTTATCACCCTCGGTAGAGTGCCATAGTGTCACACAGCTCACAGCAACCTCCAACTCCTGGGCTAAGGCGATTCTCTTGCCTCAGTCTCCCCAGCAGCTGGGACTATAGGTGCCTGCCACAACGCGCCCGGCTATTTGTTGTTGCAGTTTGGCCGGGGCGGGGTTTGAACCTGCCACCCTGGTATATGGGGCCGGTGCCCTACCCACTGAGCCACAGGCGCCGCCTCTCTTCTTCCCTTTTAGAAGCTTGTAGTAGTATTGTGTGTGGCTTTTGTTTCAGGAATTTAACCAGGGTTATGTCTCTTCTTTCAATATTTATATCCTGCAATTAAGAAAGGAAGATGTCTTATTTCCGCTCTGGACAAGTTTTGCCTATTATTTGATTACTGTTTCTTTTCTTTCTTTTTTTTTTGTAAAGACAAGTCTCACTTTATCACCCTCGGTAGAGTGCCGTAATGTCACACAGCTCCCCGCAACCTCCAATTCCTCAACTCCTGGGCTTAAGCGATTCTCTTGCCTCAGCCTCCCGAGTAGCTGGGACTACAGGCGCCCGCCACAATGCCCCCTATTTTTTTGTTTTGCAGTTCGGCAGAGGCCGGGTTTGAACCCGCCACCTTCAAGATATGGGGCTGGCGCCCTACCCACTGCACCACAGGTGCCGCCCTGGTTACTGTTTCTTTTTTTTTTTTTGAGACAGAGCCTCAAGCTGTCACCCTGGATAGAGTGCCATGGCATCACAGCTCACAGTAACCTCCAATTCCCAGGCTCAAGCGAGTCTCTTGCCTCTGCCTCCCAAGTAGCTGGGACTACTGGCGCCTGCCACAACGCCCGACAATTTTTTGGTTGCAGCCGTCATTGTTGTTTGGCAGGCACAGGCTGGATTCGAACCCGCCAGCTCAGGTGTGCGTGGTTGGCACCTTAGACCGTTGAACCACAGGCGCCGAGCCGGTTACTGTTTCTTTTACCATCTGCTCCAAGTGCTCTTCTTTCTCATTCATCAATGATTAAGACTTTGGCTCTCTCAGCTCTCACCTTCAAGTTTCTTACCTTCTAATAAATTCTATAACCTCTGGGAGGCTGAGGCAGATGGACTGCCTGAGCTCAGACATTCAAGACCAACCTGAACAAGAGTTAGACCCCGTCTCTAGTTAAAGGCCAGGAGCCATGACTCCTGCCTATAATCCCGCACTCTGGGAGGCCAAAGCAGGTGGATCACTTGAGCTCATGAGTTTGAGACCAGCCTGAACAAGTTTGAGACCCCTGTCTTAAAAATAAGCAGGCTTTGTGGCAGGTGCCTGTAATCCCAGCTATTTGGGAGGCCGAGGCAAGAGGACTGCTTGAGCCCAAGAGTGCCCAGCTATGATGCCACGGTACTCTACAGGGCCAGGAAAGTGAGCCTCTGTCTCAAAAAAAAAAAGCAAAATAAAAGAAAATAAAGTAAAAACTGGGCATTGTGGCAGGCGCCTGTAGTCCCAGCTACTTGGGAAGCTGAGGCAAGAAGATCACTTGAGCCCAACAATTTGAGGTTGCTATGAACTACAATGTCACGGCACTCTACCGAGGGTAACAAAGTAATACTCTGTCTCAATCAATCCATCAATTCAATAACCACGAGTGAGGTGGCTCATGGCTGTAGTCTCAGCACTTAGCAAAAAAGTATTTAAAAATTAGCCAGACATGATGGCACCTGCTGGTAGTACCAGCTACACAGGGGACTGAGACAGAAGGATCTCTTGAGCCCAAGAGTTCAAGGCTGCAGTGAGCTATGATCCCACCACTGCACTCCTGCCTGGGTGACAGAGAAAGTCCCTTGTCTCTTTAAAAGAAAAAATGTGGTTTCAGGGAGCACCTGTGGCTCAAGGAGAAGGGCATAGCCCCATATATGGGAGGTGGGGGGTTCAAACCCGGCCAGAAACTAAAAAAAAAAAAAAAAAAAAGTGGTTTCCTTAAAAATGTCATTGGATTGCAATCCTCTGACATTTTCTTTGCACATTAAAAACATAAGAATATCTCTAACAGGGTGGCGCCTGTGGCTCAGTGAGTAGGGGGCCGGCCCCATATACCGAGGGTGGCGGGTTCAAAAAATAGCTGGGCATTGTGGCAGGCGCCTGTAGTCCCAGCTACTCAGGAGGCTGAGGCAAGAGAATCACCTAAGCCCAGGAGCGGGAGGTTGCTGTGAGCTGTGACTCCATAGCACCCTACCAAGGGTGATAAAGTAAGACACTGTCTGTACAAAAAAAATATATATATTTCTAACAATGCTCCTCCAAAAGCTCTCTCTTCACAATAAAAAAAAAGAACAACACACAAGTGATGCTAAATGGCAACCAGAGAAGATGACTGAGTGCAATGGGAGCTGTGGACAGCAACTTCCACTTCCAACTCCTGGGCTTAGGCGATTCTCTTGCCTCAGCCTCCCGAATAGCTGGGACTACAGGTGCCTGCCACAACGCCTGCCTATTTTTTTGTTGCAGTTTGCCCAAGGCCAGGTTTGAACCTGCCACCCTCAGTATATGGGGCCAGTGCCCTACCCATTGAGCTACAGGCGCCGCCCTAAATCATTTCTTTTTAATACTGTGTGTGTCAACACAACGCAGACCAAATAAAACATATCTGCTTGATTTTTTACCTGTCACCTGGACTCAGTAGTATAGTGTTGGCTTCTTCAACAATGGGTTAGATTAGTGCATGTTCTCCCCCAATAATTTAAATGCTCAGGGTCCACACACTTTCCAGGAAGGTGAGTAGCTCAGGGTTTCCAAAGTGGCAATAATCATTGCTGGCTTACTTTGAAAGTAGGGCTCTGTTGGTACTTCAAGGTCTTCAGCTTCTTTCATCTCCACCTACTTCCAAAGTTGATTCTATATCCTCTACTGTATTTAGAAACTAAAGATCTGTGTACCTGCTTTCAGTGTCAACTTTTAGTTTCTTTTAAACTGCACTGTACTGAGATTTTTTTTTAGTGTTTTGAATTTATATTTTGAGATATAGCCTTTCACTGAAAAGGCTCTTATATTTTCAGCTTTTTTTCCCTTGGTATCTAGATCATCAGTTGGGGGTTAGGAGTTATAAATGTTCACTCATGCCACGTTGTTCACTCATGAACCAAGTCTGATTCAGTTTTTAATTTGTAAGTTTCTACTCTTCATTACAGAAAACAGACCTCTCAATTCTTTATTTTGATATTAACATAACAGCTAAAAAATGTACTTTTTTTTGTTTGTTTGTTTTTTGTAGAGACAGAGTCTAATTTTATCACCCTCCGTAGAATCCTGTGGCATAACACAGCTCACAGCAACCTCCAACTCCTGGGCTTAGGCGATTCTCCTGCCTCCCCCTCTCGAGTAGCTGGGACCACAGGCGCCTGCCATAACACTTGGCTATTTTTTTGTTGCAGTCCACCAGGGTTGGGTTTGAACCCGCCACCCTCGGTATATGGGGCTGGTGCCCTACTGACTGAGCCACAGGCACTGCCCAAAATGTACTGTTTTTAATTACTTCTTTTTTTTTTTTTTTTTTTTTTTGAGATAGAGTCTATGTCAGCTTGACACCTGTGGCTCAACAGGCTAAGGCGCCAGCCACGTACACCTGAGCTGGCGGGTTCAGATCCAGCCTGGGCCCACCAAACAATGACAGCTGCAACCAAAAAATAGCCAGGTGTTGTGGCGGGCGCCTGTGGTCCCAGCTGCTTGGAAGGCGGAGGCAGGAGACTCGCTTGAGCCCAGGAATTGGAGGTTGCTGTGAGCTATGATGCCACAGCACTTCTCTATCCAGGGTGACAGCTTGAGTCTCTGTCTCAAAAAAAAAAAAAGAGATAGAGTCTATGTCACCCTCGACACAGTACTGTGGCATCACAGCTCTCAGTAATCTCAAACTTTTGGGCTTAAGCAATTCTCTTGCCTCAGCCTCCCAAGTAGCTGAGACTACAGGCGCCCGCCACAACGCCCCGCTATTTTTTGGTTGCCAATTGTCATTGTTGCTAAGCAGACCCGGCCTGGGTTCAAACCCACCACCCTAGGTGTATATGCCGGCATCCTTGCTGACTGAGCTACGGGCACCGCCTTAACTTTTATTTATTTATTTTTTATTTATTTATTTTTTGAGACAGAGCCTCAAGGTGTCACACTGGATAGAGTGCTGTGGCATCACAGCTCACAGCAACCTCCAATTCCTGGGCTCAAGCGAATCTCTTGCCTCCGCCTCCCAAATAGCTGGGACCACAGGCGCCCGCCACAATGCCCGGCCATTTTTTGGTTGCAGCCGTCATTGTTGGTTGGCGGGCCCCAGGCTGGATTCGAACCCGCCAGCTCAGGTGTACGTGACTGGTGCCTTAGCTCGTTGAGCCACAGGCATCGAGCCATATATATTTTTTTTAAACATTAAAGTTTTGGTTTTTGGGTTTTTTTATTAAATCATAGCTGTGTACAATAATGCAATCATGGGGTACAATGTGCCGGTTCCATATACAGTCTGAAATACTTTCACTGAACTGGTTAACCTTAACTTTTATTTTAAAATAATTTTAAATTTACAAACCATTTCCTTAATATTTGCTCACTTAATTAATTTATTTATTTATTTTTTGTAGAGACAGAGTCTCACTTTATTGCCCTCCGTAGAGTGCCGTGGCGTCACACAGCTCATAGCAACCTTCAACTCCTGAGCTTAGGCGATTCTCTTGCCTCAGCCTCTCAAGTAGCTGGAACTACAGGTACCCACCACAAAGCCCGGCTAGTTTTTTGGCTTTTGCAGTTCAGCAGAGGCCAGGTTTGAACCCGCCACCTTCGGTATGTAGGGCCGGAGCCCTACTCGTTGAGCCACAGGTGCTGCCTTACTTCACTTAATTTAAATAAAATCTGTTTTTCTTTTTTAATTTTTCCAAGTGGAAAACTCTTCATTCTATGAAATAATACAGAATAAGTGCTCCCTAAATAAAATATCCTTAGGAATGTTCATCTTGGGATATTTAAAATAGTTAAATTAGGCAGTGTGGTATCTCACACCTATAATGTCAGCACTCTGAAAGGCTGAGGTGGGAGGACTGCTTGAGCTCAGGAGTTCAAGACCACCCTGAGCAAGACTGAGACCCCATTTCTAGAAAAAATAGAAAATTTATCAGTGTATTGTGTCAGATGCCTGTAATCCCAGCTACTTGGGAGGCAGAAGGATCTCCTGAGCCCAAGAGTTTGAGATTTCTGTGAGCTACGATGCCACAGCACTGGCACTCTACCCAGGACAACAGAGTGAGATCCTGTCACAAAAAAATAAATAAATGAATAGGAAAAGTACATCACTAGCAACACAAAGCCAGTCTTGAGTTAATGTCATCTGCATTAGGATGCCTGTACTGGGTAGTGGTTTAGATTACACACTACGTACCTGGAAGGCTCCCCTTTCCAATTCTCAACTTAAGAAATAGTGATTAAATTTCCCAAGTTAAGTCACAAAAGTTGTTTTAAGTCTCATCTCCTCCACCTGCAAAGTACACCCATGGTCTAAAAGTATCAACCTTCTCTCTCCCCATTCTCTGTTCTTTTCACCCAGACGATCTCAGCTGGAGAAAGAGGAAAGCAAATTATTTAGCTAAATCATAAAAAATGTTAGTAACTGACAGCTATAAACATGAGTCCCTCTCCTCAAGTCCTCCAAATCTCTAGCCTCCAAGTAAGCATTATTTGGGCAATTTAAGAAATCAAAATTTAAAACATTTAAGGAGGGGGCAGTGCCTGTGGCTCAGTGAGTAGGGTGCTGGCCCCATATACCGAGGGTGGGTGGTTTAAAACCGGCCCTGGCCAAACTGCAACAAAAAAATAGCCAGGCGTTCTGGTAGGCGCCTGTAGTCCCAGCTACTCGGGAAGCTGAGGCAAGGGAATCGCCTAAGCCCAAGAGTTAGACGCAGACGTTGCTGTGAACTATAACACCACGGCATTCTACTGACATAGTAAGACTCTGTCTAAAAAAATAAAATAAAATAAAATAAAATTTAAGGATGGCAAAGGATGCCTGGGAAGTGACATTTTGGGTGTCCAACCTTTTTTTTTTTTTTGAGACAAAGCCTCAAGCTGTCACCCTGGATTGAGCGCTGTGGCACCACAGTTCACAGTAACCTCTAATTCCTGGGCTCAAGCGAGTCTTTTGCCTCTGCCTCCCAAGTAGCTGGGACTACAGGCGCCCGCCATAACGCCTGGCCATTTTTTGGTTGCAGCCGTCATTGTTGTTTGGCGGGCCCGGGCTGGATTCGAACCCGCCAGCTCAGGTGTACGTGGCTGGCACCTTAGCCCGTTAAGCCACAGGCGCCGAGCCTACAACCTCTTTTTTCTCTGCCACACACTGGAAAAATAAGAGTTGCCCTGATCCATACATTAAATACACAAAAACTAAGGAAAGCTGATAAAGAAAAGAAAAGAAAAGAGCTCTGTGGATACTTTTCATGATATCTTATGCCACAGATAAAAATCCATATAACATCAACATTTAGCCCACAGGGCCACAGGTTGGACAACCCTGATAGAGCAAGAATGCCATCAAATCACATGGTGTTGAACAGTGGTATGCCCTAGACTCAACTTTCCTGAATTATTCCTGCTTTTTCTAGGTTCATACATTTTAAAATTCAACAACGAACTACCATACTTTTTAAATTAGGAATTTATGAACCATCAGAATTACCACCCTAGACTTAGCAAATCAAAATCTCTAGGGATAGGATCCAGGGAAGTTACTTCCAAAGTGATTTTTTTTTTTTTTTTGAGACAGAGTCTCACTTGGTCACCCTGGGTAGAGTGCTGTGGCGCAGCAACCTCAATCTCTTAGGTTCAAGCCATCCTTTTGCCTTAGCCTCTCAAGCAGCTGAGACTAGAGGTGCCCACCACAACACCCTACTAGTTTTTAGAGATGGAGTGTCGCTCTTGCTCAGGCTGATTTCGAATTCATGAACTCAGGCAATCGATCCAATGTGATTCTTATACACACTTAAGTTCAATACCTGTTCTAAAAAGTTCAACAAGATGGAATGGGCTACCACTTAAGGTATAGATAATGTGTGAGACAGAGACTACATTTGTATTATGAAGACTTCACTGTCACTGAGTTTACTCTTCAGAACTAAGTAGTGAACATTTGCATACCTGAAACTCACTCCTGGTACATCACTCTATTAAATATAAATGTGAGCTATGTGTGGAATATTATGTTATACAACACCAAAAGAGTAAAAATGGCAAACATCACAAAGTAATGGTGCGAGTATCACTAATATACTAATATTCAAAGTAAGTAGATGTTTTTTTCCATGCATTGAAGAAAAGTGTTTTTAGTCTTGAAAATAAAAGTTTGCATTTCAGCTAATAAAAATGTAGATTGGGCTCCACGCCTATAGCTCAGCGGCTAGGGCACCGGCCACATAACTGGAGCTGGTGGGTTCAAACCCGGCCTGGGCCTGCTAAACAACAATGATAACTGCAATCAAAAAATAGCCAGGTGGCTCGGCACCCCTAGCACAGTGGTTACAGCACCAGCCACATACACTGAAGTTGGCAAGTTTGAACCCAGTCCAGGCCAGCTAACCAATAATGACTGGAACAAAAAATAACTAGGTATTCTGGCGGGCGCCTGTGGTCCCAGCTGCTTGGGAGGCTGAGGCAAGAGAATCACTTAAGCCCAGGAGTTTGAAGTTGCTGTGAGCTTTGATGCCATAGCACTCTACCGAGGGTGACATAGTGAAACTCTTGTCTCAAAAAAAAAATAGCCAGGCATTGTAGCGGGTGCCTGTAGTCCCAGCTACTTGGGAGGCTAAAGCAAGAGAATTACTTATGCCCAAGAGTTTGAGGTTGCTATGAGCTGTAACACCATGCACTTTACTGAGGGCGACATAGTGAATCTCTGTCTCAAAAAAAAAACCCCATAGATTATAGATACATCATCTTAAAACAAGTGGAAAAACCAATCCCGTGAGAAATTTCAAAGATCAACATGCAAATGTGGCATATAACTGTCACTACTTAGGATGGTTTTCATTAACATATTAATAGTTTCCATAAGGATGGGATCCCCTAACCCTCTCTATTTTGTCAGCAGGTTTAATGATTGAAATAAACTATTTTGTATGAGGAAAATCCTTCATAATTTTAAAATATGCTGACACACTATAGCCCCGTTTATTTTACTGCTTCATGCTCAAAAAGCACTGAGAATTTAAAGTATATGGAAAATTTCTCATGTTGCAACTAAGCAACACTTCCAAATTACTACAAGGAAGATTTAATTTATATCATCTTCTCTGATTCTAGTTACAAAAACAGATCACTTTTGATGATAAAAATCCCCATTTTTTTTTTTTTTTTTTAGAATTAACATTTTATTTATTTATTTATTTTTATTTTATTTTTTTTTTGTAGAAACAGAGTCTCACTTTATCGCCCTGGGTAGAGTGCCGTGGCGTCACACAGCTCACAGCAACCTCTAGCTCTTGGGCTTAAGCAATTCTCTTGCCTCAGCCTCCCTAGTAGCTGGAAAATCCCCATGTTTTAAAATATTACTTAGAGAGCAGTATTTATTCATTCAAAACACTACGTATTTGTGGAGCACCAATAACATGTCCCAGACTGAACAAAATATGCTCAATAAAAATATTCTCATAATTTATTATTTTTGATTCTCAGTCACTTATTACAAATATTGTTACAAATAATAGAATACACAGGCAGGATTGAGCACTATACCAATCCCACCTACAGCAGACCAAAGAAATTTGTTTCTAAGATAATTTTTAGTGGTTTAACTATTTACTTATTTACTTTTTTTTTTTGAGACAGAGCCTCAAGCTGTCACCCTGGATAGAGTGCTGTGGCATCACAGCTCAAGTTTCCTGCCTCCGCCTCCCAACTAGCTGGGACTACAGGCTCCCGCCACAACACCCGGCCATTTTTTGGTTTCAGCCATCATTGTTGTTTGGCAGGCCGGGCTGGATTCGAACCCACCACCTCAGGTGTACATGCCTGGCACCTTAGCCTGCTGAGCCAAGGGCGCCAAGCCACTTTTTTTTTTTTGAGAAATAGTCTCTTTCTTGCCACCCCGGTAGAATGCCATGGAGTCATAGCTCCCAGTAACCTCAAACTCTTGAGCTCAAGTGATTCTCTTGCCTTAGCCTCCTAAGTAGCTGGGACTACAGGCGCTCGCCACATGCCTGGCTACTTTCAGAGATGAGGTCTCGCACTGGCTCAGGCTTGTCTCCATCCCAGGAGCTCAAGCAATCCACCCGCCTAGGTCTCCCAGAGTGATGTGATTGCAGGGCCGCACCCAGCCCTGGTTTAACTATTTAAAAGCTAGAAAAAGTATAGGACATCAGGCCAGCACGGTGGCTCGTGCCTATAATTCTAGCCCAGGAGTTTAATAATTGAGGAGGCCCAGGCAGGTGGATCCCTTACAGTTCAGGAATTCAAGACCACCCTGAGCAATGAGACCCTATCTCTACTAAAAATAGAAAAATGAGCAAGGGTGGTGGCACATGCCTATACTTCCAGCTACTCCAGAGGCTGAGGCAAGAGGATCACTTGAGCCCAGGAGTTTGAGGTTACTGTGAGCTATGACACCATGGCACTCCGCCCAGGGCTAGAGAGTGAGACTCTGTCTCAAGGGAAAAAAAGTACAGGACCTCAATAGTTTATGAGGTTTGCAGCATTTGGATATACCATATGTTGAACATTACATTCCTTCTTATAATATTTACACCCTACCCTTTTATTTTGTAGCAAGATGTAGCTATGCACCTCATGAAAAATGATAGGGAAACCACTACCTTCTCTGCAGAAAAGATACTATTAAGAAATGAAGGCCAGGCTCGGTGCCTGTGGCTCAATGGGCTAAGGCGCCAGCCATGTACACCTGAGGTGGCGGGTTCAAATCCAGCCCAGGCCCACCAAACAAGAATGACGGCTGCAACCAAAAAATGGCCAGGCGTTGTGGCAGGCGCCTGTAGTCCCAGCTACTTGGGAGGCTGAGGCAGGAGCCTCGCTTGAGCCCAGGAATTGGAGGTTGCTGTGAGCAATGATGCCACAGCACTCTATCCAAGGTGACAGCTTGAGGCTCTGTCTCAAAAAAAAAAAAAAAGAAAGAAAGAAAAGAAAAGAAATGAAGGCCAGGTGCAGTGGCTCACGCCTGTAATCCTAACACTCTGGGACTTCGAGATAGATATTGCTTAAACTCAGGAGTTCGAGAACAGCCCCAGCCAAGAGCAACACCCTGTCTCTACTAAAAGTGAAAAGTGGAAGCAAGAGGATTGCTCAAGCCCAAGAATCTGAGGTTGCTGTTAGCTGTGACACCACGGCATTCTACCAGGGTGGCAAAGTGAAACTGTCTCAAAAAAAGAAAAAAACGAAGAAATGAAAGCACTTAAAATCAATATACTAAGTAATCTCTAAAATGTGTTTCTCTGAAGTCTAATAAGAATCCTATCCCTGACTCTGGTTAAAGCAGTAAAGAAAATGAAACTTATACTTCTGTCGCCTTAGAAATGACATTTTCTCAACATTTCTGCACCTAAAAAAGAGTTATCTATGAGATCCAACATGAAAAGGTCACAACCTGATGCCCAATTTAGGTCACGATCACAAAACTGTGGAAGACAAAATCACAGCCTACACAGAAAAATCAGGTATTTCTTTCTAACATCTACAGAACTCCGGTACAAGTGGGATTTTTTGTTTTTAAACGCTGCTTTAGGCAGCGTTCTCGAAACCTGGAGCGGTTACACTGCAGGAAAACACTATGGCAATGCACAGTGGACTGCCCGTCAGCCTAGACAGCGCGGTTCCACAGCTGACTCTGCAGACCTTGGGCAGGCTAGGAGGGAAACAAAACACCTCGCCGCGCACAAGCCAGCCGAGCTCTGGCTAGCCGGCCCCCCGCGAGCCCAGCTCGGCCGGGGTGCCCTGCGTGTCCCTCAGGTGCCCTTGGAAGCAGCGGGCCGAGGACCACGCCGCGCCCGGTCCCAGAGGACTCCAGTTCCGCCCGCCGGCCCATCCTTTCCCCTCCCAATCTCCGGGGCCCGCCAGGCCTGCGGCACCGGCTCCGCCCCTCGCCGCCGGGCCAGACCCGGGGTTCTCCGCCTCGGTGCAAGGCAGCCCGCGGCGGGCCGCGCAGCGGAGCCAGGACACCCCCGGGGTCCGCACCACGGCCCTCCTCTCACAGGCCGCAAAGGCTGACCCAGGAGAGGGCACTGCCGCAGCCCAGACCAGGCCCGCGTCCGCACTCTGGCCTGCGCCAACCCCGCCCTCGCTCCTCACCTGCGTCCCCACTACGACAATCTGAGGCAGCTGGATGATATCGGCGCCCACAGTGTTGAAGACGTCCTGGAGCTTGTTGATGACAGGAATTAGCGCCTCCATGACTCAGAAGACACGAGACCCCCCCCGCCCGCCCCGTCGTTGCAATGAATGGGGCCGGGGCCCAGAAGTCGCCTCCTTCCTCCTTTCCTCCTCCCTCTCCTCGGGAGCCGGCACCCATTGGACCCGGCTCTCCCGCTACCTGCCCCCTCCCGGCAGGCCTTGCGCCACGACGGGGGGCGGGGGTGGGTTGGAAGAAACACGGCCTGCCGGGAGTTGTAGTTTTGGTAGAGGCATGTGTTTGCCTACCGCTCCCAGAAGGCTGCGCGGCAGGGCGGGCCCGGAGCCAGGAGGGAGGGTGCTTGGGGCGGGGATATATCCCCGGTTTCTGTCCAAAGGCTCGTATTGAAACTAGGAGGGTAGGAGGGAAGAGGTACGCTCGTGCTGGTCCTCGGGGTATGATGGATGTGAAAATGTTAGTGTAAATATGTGTTAAGTACAGCGACCTTTCTCTTGATTATCCAGAGTGTCATTTCCTTATGAAGAGCTATCTCAAAAAAGAATGGGATGGGCTTGGCGCCTGTGGCTCAACGGGCTAAGGCTCCAGCCACGTACACCTGAGCTGGCAGGTTCGAATCCAGCCCCAGGACCCGCCAAACAACAATGACGGCTGCAACCAAAAAATGGCCGGGCGTTGTGGCGGGCGCCTGTAGTCCCAGCTACTTGGGAGGCGGAGGCAAGAGACTCGCTTGAGCCCAGGAAT
>CAUYON010086805.1:0-11629 GCA_963573935.1 Arctocebus calabarensis
AAGCTTATTTTAGCAGGATATATTTTACAGCTATAAATTGCCCTTTAATCAATGCTTTACCTGCATCCCATAAGTTTTAGTATATTTTCATTTTTATTCATCTCAAAGTATTTTCTTTTTTTTTTTTTTTCCTGTTCCAAACTACACTGGAAAAGCCCCCTGCCTGTCCCTAGGCCGTAGCATGGCAGAGAAAACACTCTATCATGTATTACTAGTTTTAAATGAAGGTTTAAAATTATGCATGAAAGTTTATTTTTTTTTTTATTTTATTTTTTTTTTTATTTCAAGCTGGCTTTGCTTTCGGTTTCCTTGTTTTTTTTTTTGTTTGTTTATTTTATTTTTTTTTTTTTCCATTGTCCTTCCTCTTAACGATGCGCGGTCTGGTTTGCCTCCCAAGTAGCTGGGATTACAGGCGCTCGCCACTACGCCCGGCGGTGTGTTCTGTCCTGATGGTTGAGACGGGGTCTTTTCTCTGGCTCAGTCATTATGCTGGTCTCGAACTGTGAGCACTGGAAATCCACCCGCCTCGGCCTCCCACAGCGCTGGGATTACAGACGTGAGCCACCACGCCGGGCCGCATTCAAAATTTTTTTACCCTAATAAGTCCTTCATTGGCAAGAATGCATTTTGTCTCTTTTTCTTTTTTTTTTTTTTTGAGACAGAACCTCAAGCTGTCGCCCTGGGTAGAGTGCTGTGACATCATAGCTTACAGCAACCTCCAACTCCTGGGCTCAAGCGATTCTCCTGCCTCTGCCTCCCAAGTAGCCGGAACTATAGGCACCCGCCACAATGCCTGGCTGTTTTTTGTTGCAAGAATGCATTTTGAAACTTAGAAAAGAGAGTATCTGGCTTTCTAGGAGCTAATACTTCACACTCTTATCTTGAGAGTATAATATGACGCTTCCACTTGAGAGAAATTAGCTGTTAATTCTCTTATCAAACCTTCACCTTAGTTTTTTGCTGCTTCAGATTTTTACTGGGTATGGACTATGATATCTAAGACTGATACACACCAGCCTATGTTAAACCACTGGCTCTTTCTAGCTCACGTATTTTGTTTAGTTCATTGAACTGGACTGGAATAAACAAATAGAGTGATTTTGATTTGATTTTAAAAGGTTTTCCTTTTTTCTTTTTTTGGAGACAGAGTCACACTCAGTCGCGCTGAGGAAGAATGCCACATCATAGCTCACAGCAACCTCAAACTGTCTTGCCTCAGCCCTGAGTAGCTGGAACTACAGACGCCCGCCACGATGCCCATCTATTCTTTAGAGATAGGGTCTGGCTCTTAAAAGGTTTTCTGATGACTTATGGAAAGTATTTTCACCTACTAAAGTTAAATGCTGGGCATCACCTGTGGCTCAAAGGAGTAGGGCACCAGCCCCATATACCAGAGAGTTCAAACCCAGCCCCGGCCAAAAAATAAAAATAAATAAATAAAGTTAAATGCTGCCATATAATTCAACCATCTTGTGAGCCTCCTAAAAATTTTTCCCTTTTAGTTTCTGGTAAGCCACGTGGGGGCTTTCAGTTATAGCAGAAGAGGAGAAAAAATAAGAGATAAAAAGAAAATAGAACCTAAGTTATGTAAGACATGGAAATATTTGGAAGTAAATATAAAACTAAGTGAGCTCTTGGAGGGGGAAAAGTGTTTGTTTGTTTTTTTTTTGAGACAGAGCCTCAAGCTGTCACCTTGGAGTGAGTGCTATAGCATCACAGCTCACAGCAACCTCCAATTCCTGGGCTCAAGCGAGTCTCTTGCCTCCGCCTCCCAAGTAGCTGGGACTCTAGGCGCCCACCACAACGCCCAGCTATTTTTTGGTTGCAGCTGTCATTGTTGTTAGGTGGGCCTGGGCTGGATTTGAACCTGCCAGCTCAGGTGTATGTGGCAGGCGCCTTAGCCCGTTGAGCCACAGGCACCGAGCTGGAAAAGTGTTTTTTAAATCTTAAAATGTTATTAGTATTACTGATAGAGAACTTTAGAATTATTTAAATTTTTAAAATTATTTAATTTCATTTAGTTAATTTTTTTCTTTTTGAGACAGCATTTCCTTCTGTCTCCCTAGTTAGTGTGCAGTGGTGTCCTCATAGCTCACAACAACCTCAAACTCCTTGGCTCAAGCGATCCTCCTGCCTCAGCCTCCTGAGTAGCTGGGACTACCTTTGCAATTCACCACACCCAGCTAATTTTTCTACTTTTTGTGGAGGTGGTGTCTTGCTCTTGCTCAGGCTGGTCTGCAGTGCCCGATCTCAAGTGATCCTCCTGCCTTGGCCTTCCAGAGTACCAAGATCACAAGCATAAGCCACTGGGCCCAGCCTTATTTTTATTATTTTAGTTTTAGAGGCAGGATCTTGCTTTGTTGCCCAAACTGGTGTGTAGTGGCATAGTCACAGTTCACTGAAGGCTTGAACTCTTGGGCCCAAATGATCCTTCTGCCTTAGCCTTCTGAGTAGCTGGAACTACAGGCATACACTGCTATTCCCTACTATTTTCCTTTTTGTAAGGGTTTTCGCTGCATTGCTCAGCCTGGTCCAAAACTCTTGACCTCAAGCAGTCCTCCTGCCTTGGTGTCCTGAAGTGCAGGGATTACAGGCATGAGCTACTACACTTTCCTGTTTCTAGAGTCTGATGTTCTAACAGCAAGACAACTCACTGAAACATCGGTATTTTTTTTTTTTTTTTTTGAGACAAAGTCTCACTATTTAACCCTCGGTAGAGTGCCGCAGCATCACAGCTCACAGCAACCTCAAACCCTTGGGCTTAAGCGATTCTCTTGCCTCAGCCTCCCAAGCAGTGGGACTACAGGCACCCACCATAACGCCCGGCTATTTTTTGGTTGCAGTTGTCATTGTTTAGCAGGCCTGGGCCAGGCTTGAACCCGCCAGCCTCGGTGTATGTGGCTGATGCTCTACTCACTGAGCTATGGGCGCCGAGCCCATTTGTATGATTTTTGTAGAAAGAGATTCTTGTGTTGTTGGAAAAGTAACCTTAGAGTTAGTGTACTGGAATTCTTGTCTCATGTTCAAACCCTGCTTTAAGATGGTCATAGAGATGTGTGCCTGTAGTTCCAACAATTCAAGAGGCTGAGGCAAGGGGATTACGTGAACTCTGGATTTCAAGGCTGTAGTGAGCTATGATCATACCGTATCCTCCAGCCTGACAGAGTAAGTCCCCATTGGCTAAAAGAACAAACTTTTGTGCTAGGAAGTATTAAGATCCTAAGTTTAAGTTGCAGCTCCAGCAGTTACAAACTATTATTTTTATCTGGTTACAAAACTTACCCCTCATTTTCCCCATTTTTAAAAGGGAATAATAATAATATCTGCCCCAGAGCTGCTAAGACAATTACATGAGATAATGCACGTAACTGTCTCTTATACTTTTCTCCTGATACATAGCATATGCCAAAAAAATAGTTAATGCTATTCAGTGTTACTGGTATCATCACTATTATTGGTATTATACTACGAGAAAACCATTTTGTTTATCTTTCCATGTCCTCAGTCAGTTCTATCTATAAAGTATGAACAGTAGTCTTGCTTCCCAACTTTTATGTAGGGATATGAAAATAAGTGATTTCATGAATGTGAAAACTTTCCTAATAGGACAGATTCAATGTACAAGGTATTAATACTATTATTTAAAAAATGCTTTGCTTTACATAAACCAAAAAAACAAACAAAACACAAAAAACAATTCTGTTAGGAAATCAAAAGTACCCAGTATAAGAGGCAATATTATTGCTCAGTTACAATAAAAAATATCTTGGCCCATTTGAAAATGATATTAGAGTGTGAACAGTTTTCTTTTTTTTAGCAAAACTTTATCCTGGGCCTTGGGCTTCTTTCCTTTTTCCTTATTCCTATTTTCCATGACAGGATCCCACCAAGGGACATCTAGGTAGTCCTGCCATTATCAGTGGAACACTAAAGGTCAGTTAGCATATGCTCAATTTAAGTACTTCTCTCTAATTTTCTACATTGATCCATTGGAACGAAACTTCTATTAGATAGGGTACTGGCATTTTAAGATAATTTTCCTTTTTTTCAGATAAACAGGAACAGAAAGGTTAATATTATATATTAAAATACCATATTTGGGATTGAAAATACAACATACCTTGAGTTTCGGTTGTGCTTTCATAGGGGACATTGGGCAATGTATGAGGATATCTTTGATCATTCTGACTGTGGGGTGCAACTGGCATTTGGTGACTAGGAGCCAGGAATGCTGATCATTCAGTAATTTGATGGGCCATCTCATAGGAAGAATAAGTGACCTGCCTAAAATACCAATTGAACTCCCATTCAAAAATATTGTTATCCTATTTGGGCTTCTCCTTGGGCACATGTGTATCCTTTCCCTAATTTTCTTTTCTCAGTTTAAAGTTAAGTCCTTTGTTTTAGGATGGCATGTGATAAAATTAGTTCTCTGGAAATAACCTAGTTTTGTTGGGATTTTTTGTTGCCATGTTGGTGGGAAAGGCTGGGCAAGAATCCTTCCGTTCTATCACCCGTTCCTACTACAGGGGAGCAGCTGGAGCATTGCTGGTGTACGACATAACAAGGTGAGCCAGATCTCTGTGCATGGGAGGGAGACTCTTCCCTATACTGTCTAAAGCTTTTTTTTTTTCCTATCTACTTATTGTGTTAAGGATGCTAACTAGGAATGACCTCTCTAATATTTCCTTTACACACAAAGCTTTCCCTCTTTTCCCATATATTTGGCGTTGTTTTAGTCTTTTGAAATGGGCCTCTGACCCACTTTCTAAATTTTTCTGCTGTAGGCGTGAAACTTTCAACCACCTGACCTCATGGTTAGAGGATGCCCGGCAGCACTCTAGTTCCAACATGGTTATCATGCTGATTGGGAATAAGAGGTAAAATTTTATCTGTATGAATAATAGGTAAGAGGAGTCATCTGGGTCCTCTGTGAACACTGAGTTTCTTGATCTTCAAACTTTCTTAGTTGTCCTCTTAATGTCTCAGTAAAACAATTTTTTGATTGGGATAAAAGATATGTAACATAAAATTTACCATTTTGACTATTGTTAAGTATACAGTTCAATGGCCTTAAATATTTTCATAAGTATGTTCTGCAACCATTGCCACCATTTATTTCTAGAATTTTTTCATCTTCTCAAACTCTGTACCCCATTCAACACTAACTCCCCATCTTCTCCCTGTCCTCTGGCAACCATCATTCCATTTTCTTTCTCTATGAATTTGACTACTATAGGAATTACATATAAATGGAATCATAACACTATTTGTACGTTTGTGACTGGCTTATTTCACTTACTATGGTGTCTTAGAGGTTTATCCATACTGTAGCATGTGTCAGAATTTTCTTTCTTTTAAAAGATGGATATGTATGCATATACCACATTTTGTTTATCCATCTAGCCTTGGCTCCGTAGGGTGCTGCCACCTTTTGGTTATTGTGAATAAGGCTGCTATGACTATGGATCTCTGTTCAAATCCCTGCTTTGAATTCTTTTGGGTATATGCCCAGAAGTGGGATTGCTAGATCATATGGTAATACTATGTTTAATTTTTTGAGGAACTGCATATAATTTTCCATAGCAATTGCACCATTTTACATTCTTTCCAGCAATGCATAAGGCTTCTGGTTTTTCCACGTCACTGCATGCTATTCTCTTTTTTTTTTTTTTTTGAGACAGAGCCTCAAGCTGTCACCCTGGATAGAGTGCCATGGCATCACAGCTCACAGCAACCTCCAATTCCTGGGCTCAAGCAAGTCTCTTGCCTCTGCCTCCCAAGTAGCTGGGACCACAGGCGCCCACCACAACGCCTGGCCATTTTTTGGTTGCAGCCGTCATTGTTGTTTGGCGGGCCGGGCTGGATTCGAACCTGCCAGCTCAGGTGTACGTGGCTGGCGCCTTAGCCCGCTGAGCCACAGACGCTGAGCCACTGCATGCTATTCTCAATAAATTTTTCTTGGCACACATAGGCCAAAAGAAATATATAATGATTTTTTAAAATTTATTTTTATTCTATTTATTTATTTATTTATTTATTTTGAGACAGAGCCTTAAGCTGTCACCCTGGATAGAGTGCTGTGGTATCACAGCTCACAGCAACCTCCAATTCCTGCGCTCAAGCAAGTCTCTTGCCTCTGCCTCCCAAGTAGCTGGGACTATAGGCGCCCGCCACAAAGCCCGGCCATTGTTTGGTTGCAGCCGTCATTGTTGTTTGGCTGGCCCAGGCTAGATTCAAACTCGCCAGCTCAGGTGTACGTGGCTGGCACCTTAGCCCATTGAGCCGTAGGCGCCGAGCCAAAAAAAGAAACATATAATAATTTTATTATTAAATAATAATTTGGGGGGTTTTTTTGAGACAGAGACTCAAGCTATCACCCTCGGTAGAGTACTGTGGTATCACAGCTCACAGCAACCTCAAACTCTTGGGCTTAAGTGATTCTCTTGGCTCAGCCTCCCAAGTAACTGGGACTACAGGCGCCCGCTACAATGCCCAGCTATTTTTTGGTTGTAGTTGTCATTTTTGTTTGGCAGGCCCGGGCTGGATTCAAACTCGCCAGCTCCAGTATATGTGGTTGGCAGCCTAATCGCTGAGCTACAGGTGCTGAGCCTAATAATAAATTTTAAACATAGATATTTCTTATGATAACTTAGCAACTGTTTGAAAAATCAAAAGCGTAAATTAAAAAATATATATTTTTATTGCCTTCTTAAATAGCCACAATTAATGGCTGATGACCTGTGTATGTCTGTCGGGCACTGCATAGCTTCTCAAAGTTTGGAATCAGGATTGGACCACTACCACTCTCATTTCCTGTTCCATATTGTTTTTTGTGTATTACTTCTTTTTAATCACAGTAACTGAAAAACTCAGGTTCACAGAGATACGGAGATATTGATCAGAATCTGTTGTGATCTGATGTTGACGCTTAAAACTATCTTAAATTTGTAATTTATGTGATATTATAATTTTGAGTGTTACTGTGTTTCCCTCAAAAATTTAAAATATTTCCTGACATCCTTGTGAGTATATAGGCATGCCCAGGGTGCACTGTTTGAGAACTGAAGTCATAGCCTAATTGTATTTATTTCCTAGTTCAACTAATTTATTGAAAACCTACATACTAGACTCTGTGCCAGGTGCAAGGTGAAAAGAAAAAGTGATTTATGCCCTTGCTTTCATGGAGCTTACAGTCCAGGTGGGATATGATAGTAAATATAATTTTTTTCTTTCTTTTAGGCTTTTTTTTTTTTTTGGACACAGAGTCTTGCTCTGTAGCCTAGGCTGAAGTACAGTGGCATGATCATGATCAGAGTTCCTTGTAACATTGAACTCCTTGGCTCAAGCAGTCCTCCCACCTCAGCCTCCGAAGTAGCTAGGACTATAGACATGTGCTATCAAACCATCTAATATATATATATATATATATATTTTTTTTTTTTGGTAGAGACAAGAGTTTCATTGTATTGCCCTTGGTAGAGTGCTGTGGCATCACACAGCTCACAGCAACCTCAAACTCCTGGGCTTAAGAGATTCTCTTGCCTCAGCCTCCCGAGTAGCTAGGACCACAGGCGCCCGCCACAATGTCTGGCTGTATTTTTGTTGCAGTTGACCCGGGGCTGGATTTGAACTCGCTACTCTTGGTATATGGGGCCGGTGCCCTACTCACTGAGCTACAGGTGGCGCCCAAACCAGCTAATTTTTTAGATGCTTTTTAGAGACACAGTCTCACTATGTGGCCCAGTGGTTTCAAACTCCTGGCCTCAAGTGATCCTCCCATCTTGGCCTCCCAAAGTGCTGGGATTATAGGTGTGAGCCATTGCACTTGGCCGTAATAGAGTTAGGTATATTATATTAGCTTCAATCATGCAGCAGCTGTCCTGAATCTGAAGATTATTTTCCAAAAAGCTACAGAAATCAGCAACCCTATTTAAGAGAGTATCATGTAGGATCAACGTTCTTTACGGGTTAACTGGGAGTTGAAACCATTCTGGGATTCTTTAGTTGGAACTAGATTTTCCTCTTTCAGTTGGATTTTTCTTAGTTTTCTTCCTAATTAACCTCTTGCAGTGACCTAGAGTCTCGCAGGGATGTGAAGAGAGAAGAAGGAGAGGCCTTTGCTCGGGAGCATGGACTTATATTTATGGAAACTTCAGCCAAAACAGCCTGCAATGTTGAAGAGGTACTATTTGGAAAGAAATGGGGCAAACTCTTCAGAGATTATCCATTATCTTCCTTTTATTTAGAATTCTTTTCTCTCATAAGTCATGGGTAAAAAAAGGATGTCTTTTGGTCATAGTAACAGAATGTCTCCTTTTTAAGAAATCATGTCATTTTCTTTTACACAGATTCTTAGTTTAATTTTGCTTTGGGTAACATTAATTGATAAGTGTAGATTATATATCATTGTAACTTATAAATCACTTTAGTTGGAGTGCTGAATGGGTTCTGCTGAAGTTATTACTAGGCCTGGCATTGATGCTATCTTCAGTAACTGACGGAGAAAAGAACATGTTTGTTTGTTTGCAGAAAGTGCCAACCTAGGAATCCTAGGAACATTTAGGATCAGTACCAGAATGTCATATAATCCTTTTTGTCTTTTTGAAACTACTCTCAGTGGTTTTTACAGTGTCATTTGGGGGGCCATCTATAATTTTACTAATTCCTAATGGTTCTTAATTCGCCTTAGAAATCCAAATAGGAATACTTATAGTCTCTTTTCTCGTTTCTCTGCCTAAACTTGATACTGATAATGTGATTTCCGTCTCCTTCAGGCCTTCATTAACACAGCCAAAGAAATATATAGGAAGATCCAGCAGGGTTTATTTGATGTCCACAATGAGGTAATAAAGGGTGAGGGTGCTGCCAGTTAACTTCGATTTATTCTGAACAGGATTGGAAGCTCCTTAGAATAGAATGCTTATATTCCTCATCATTATACTACTTATAGCTCTGGCAACTCAAACTTGTTTGTTTTTTTTTTTTGCATTTTTTTTGGCCAGGGCTGGGTTTGAACCCGCCACCTCCAGCATATGGGCCCGGCACCCTACTCCTTTGAGCCACAGCTGCCGCCCCTTGTTTTTTTATATAAGTACATGGAAACTTGTCATTATTTTCGTTTTTCCTCACATCTGAGACCCAGAATGGCTTAGAGAGATTATTAGTTGGTGATGTAAAAGATTTATACAGTATGGGAGCTTTTCTTTTCTTTTTTTTTTTTTTTTGTAGAGACAGAGTCTCACTTTATCGCCCTCGGTAGAGTGCCGTGGACAACTCATAGCAACCTCCAACTCCTGGGCTTAGGCAATTCTCTTGCCTCAGCCTCTCGAGTAGCTGGGACTAAAGGTGCCCGCCACAAAGCCCGGCTATTTTTCTGTTTTGCAGTTCGGCTGAAGCTGAGTTTGAACCGAGTTTGTACCTTCAGTACATGCAGCTGATGCCCTACTCGATGAGCCACAGGCATCGTCTGGGAGCTTTTCTTTTCTTTTCTTTTTTTTGAGACAACAGTTTTAACTCTGTTGCCTTCAGTAGAGTGCCATGGCATTACAGCTTAAATTAAATTCTTGGGCTTAAGCAATCTTCTTGCCTCAGCCTCCTGAGTAAGTAGAACTACAGGTGCCTGCCACAACACCTGGCTACTTTTTTTTTAAGAGTCAGAGTCTCACTCTTGCTCATTCTCACTTGTGCCCAGCCTAAACTCAAGTCTATTTGGGTCTTAATCCATGTTCTTTTCTCCACACCACATTGCTTTAGTAGAAGTAATTAACATATTGAAAGGACCTGCTTATGCTTGTTTCTAAGCATGACCAAACCAGAAAACAAGGAAGCAAAAAAAAAAAAAAAAAAGAAAAGAAAAACCAGTAATTTGAAAATAAAAATTATGACTTTCATATGATTAAAAACACTATAATGTTGAAAAACAAGCAATGAAATGGAAAAACAATTGTACATGTATGACAAGCAGATTAATAATTTAGTCAGTTATAAACAGTCTCACCCTGTCGCCCAGGCTAGAGTGCAATGGCATTGTAGCTCACAGCAACTTCAAACTCTTGGGCTCAAATGATCCTCTTGGCTCAGCCTCCTGAGTAGCTGGAACTACAAGTGTCTACCACAATGCCTGGCTAGTTTTTCTATTTTTAGTGGAGATGTGGGGTCTGAGTTTTGCTCAAGCTGGTCTGGAACTCCTGAGCTCAAGCAATCCACCTGCCCTTTGCCTCCCAGGATTATAAATGTGAGCTACTGCGCCTGACCCAGATTAATATTTTAAATTTAGTATCTAAGTAACTGGGACTACAAGTGCCCACCACAATACCCGGCTATTTGTTTGTTTGACTTATGTTTGACTTAAGTCAAACTATTATGATTGATATAATAAATATATCAAGAGCACTTACAGATGATTAAATAAAACCACAATGCCTCTTAAAAATTAAGGGACATGAATAACCTAGTTATATACGTGTACATATATACTGGGGAAAGGAGGTTGAGTAATTACACAAAAAGATATTCCAGGCTGGCATGGTAGCTCACACCTGCAATAACATTCAGAGAGATGGGAGGATTGCCTTAACTCAAGAGCTTGAGACCAGCCTGAGCAAGAGTGAAACCCTGTCTCTACTAAAAATAGAAAAACTAGCCAGATACGGTGGCAGGTAACGGTAGTCCCAGCTACTCCAGAGGCTGAGGCAAAAAAGATCGCTTGAGCTCAAGAGTATGAGGGGGCAGCGCCTGTGGCTCAGCGAGTAGGGCGCCGGCCCCATATACCAAGGGTGGATGGTTCAAACCCAGCCCTGGCCAAACTGCAACAACAAAAAATAAAGTGACTGCCTTAAAAAAAAAAAACAAAAAAAGAGTATGAGTTTGTTGGGAGCTATGACACCATGGCACTCTACCTAGGGCAACAGAGTGAGACTCTGTCTCAAAAAAAAAAAAAGAATAGCCTTTTCTGGAAGATAGCTTGTGTAGCCTTTCTGGAGGATAATTTGTCTTTAAAGCATTGAAAATTAAATACCCTTTTACATAGTTATTTTGCATCTTGGAATTTATTGTAGCAAAATAATAGGAAAGCGTCTAATAATTTATAAAGATAATTCAGAAATAACTTAACAACCACAAAAAATTTGTAAACCATTTAAATGCCTATAAATAAACACATTGAGAAAATATGTGACATCCATGGAGTGGAATATAAAGCCATTAACAATGATGTTTATAAAAATATGGTCACATGAGAAGATGTTTACAGCATGCTATTGAAAAAAATAAGGTAGATGATACTTATATACAAAATTGTGTACATCTCATTTTTGTCAAAAAAGTATAATCAAAGGACTATTACAGAATACGCACAAGAGGTTAATGTTTATTTCTAGATGGCAGACTACTAGAGGATCTTTATTTTATTCTTAAAAATTTGTTTTTCTCCTTTCTCCCATTCATTTTAGTACTGAGTTGGAAACTATTGCTTCTTTTCTTTTACAGGCAAATGGCATCAAGATTGGGCCCCAGCAATCAATTTCATCATCACTGGGACCCAGTGTCTCTCAGCGGAACTGTCATGACATGGGGTCCAACCCTGGCTGCTGCTGAACATCTGGCCTGAACTCCTTTTTTTCTTCCT
>CAUYON010086806.1:0-58751 GCA_963573935.1 Arctocebus calabarensis
CAATACCTTGCACAAAAAGCCACCCATGACGGGCGGGCAATCAGATACAAATTGACAAATGAGTACATATGAATGATAAAATTACACAAATCCAAGAATAATATGACAACAATATAAAGTCTATGCATGCACATATACACACGATACTATAGCATAATAATATGGGAAGGGAGGGGAGGGGGGAGGATGGGGTGGAGGGAGGGTAATTGATGTACCGTAATGTAATATGGTACATCTTAGAAGGGTACAGGCGAAACTTACTAAATGCAGAATACAAATGTCTTCATACAATATCTAAGAAAATGCCATGAAGGCTATGTTAAACAGTTTGATGAAAACATTTCAGATTGTATATGAAACCAGCACATTGTACCCCTTGATTGCACTAATGTATGCAGCTATGACTTAATTAAAAAAAAAAAGAGAGAGAGAATAAAAGACTGAGAAACTGCAGTAAGATAGAGTCCTTGGGTACAGAGGAAGCTGGCTCAACTTTCAGAAGGGCAGACTTTTTCTATATTAGCAAATCTAGAAGGGAAATAGTCTTCCTCACACAGAAGCATAAGAGAGCTGGTGGGAGTTACTGTGGAACATTGCAGTCTGCCTTTCCCAGGGAGTCTGTGTCTTGCCCCTTGAGTGAAGGATAAGGGTGGTTCTTTCACATTACTTTCTGCACATAAGCTAATTATCCTAATAATAGAGATTGGAGAATGCAAACTCAGATACCACATTCTTAACCACATTAAAAATAGAGAAATTTTTTTAAGTATAGTTTCAATTCTTAGATATTACTCCCAGTTGAAAGTTACTAAGTTTTGAATGCTATATTTATCTATTTGTCCTCCTTCTATCTCCTTTTCAAGAAGAATTCTGGAAAGTATTTATAGATTGAATGGAGAGAGTTGGGAGGGTACAAGGTAGAGACGCGTAAAGGGTTACAGCTGGAAGAGGATAGATGACCTGGCCAGCACCATCCACTCCCAGACCCATCTCACTTTCTGTTATACTTTCAGAAACTAAAGACAAAGGGGTATTTGGAACATTTGTCTAAAATCATAGAGCTAGTAGCTTGCTCCTAATCCAAGAACAAACACTTATGGGTCCTTACCATGCGCTCAGCACTTCACATTCTTTATCTCTAAATTTAAGCACATAACCGTTCTGAGAGGCAGCCTCTGTTCCTGCTGCCACTCGTCAGATGAGGAAGCCAGAGAGCACACCCAAGGGCACACAGGTGCTGGAGCCTTGATTGAGGCCCAGGCAGTCTGACTTTTGTGCTTATTAGCCTGGGCTCCATGTATAATGTTGAAAACATGCTGCCTGTGAGGAGCTTACAAAAGCAGACCACGGAAGCATAACATTTAAATATGCTCTTTCTCTGAGAGGTTGGGCCAGCTTTCAGGAAATGGTGTATTCAGTGTCCTCATCAATGAAGGTTGCACTCTGGTTTAAAAAATGTTAGTTGCAAAAGATACATAATCGCCATCTGTTTTATGGCTGAATAATATTCCATGGTCTACATATACCACAATTTGCTAATTTATTTGTGTTGATGGGCACTTGAGTTGTTTCCCTATCTTTGTGATTGCAAATTGTGCTGCTTTGAAACATTCAGGCGTAAGTGTCTTTATGATAGAATGCTTTTTTTCCCCTTTGAGTAAATACCTTGTAATGGGATTGCAGGATCAAATGCAAGTGCTACTTACAGTTCTTGAGGAATTCCCATACTGCTTTCTTTAGCAGTTGTACAAGTTTGCAGTCCCACCAATCAATCGTGTGTGAGTGTTCCTTTCTCTCTGCATCGCTTGCTTTGGGACTTTATGACATGAGTAATTCTCCCTGGGGTTAGGTGATGTCTTGTGTGGTTTTGATTCACATTTCTCTCACATGACCTGGGTAGAGGCTTTTTAGTTTTTAATCTTTAGACTTTAATCTTCCAAATGGAAACTATGGAATCTAATCATTTGTACCTTCACAATAATCTGAGATTTAAAAAGGAATTGAAAATTTTTGGTTATAAAAAGCCAAACTTAATATTTTTTGAGGTCTGATGAGGTTGGCGATGTGCCGTCTGAACCACTGTGCTAGCTTACAGTTGGAAAGGTTGGCTGCCTTAGGTGCAGAAGTAATCTGGGAAGTCACACTGGTCACTAGTCTTCCCACTGTGCAGAGTAGACAACTGAACTCTGGTTGTGTTTCTGAAGTGAGCCTCGACTTCAGGAAGCAGCTTCCACTGACATGGGAGATAGTCTGCAGGGCAAGGTTTGATCTGAGTCTTTCTTGATGTACGTGCAGCCTTGTTCCTCAGTGACTCTTGTCAGGCAGCTGACCCATCTAGCCTTCTGGTGTTTCTTTGTAAATCTTAGATCCAGGATATCAGTGTGGAAACTGAAGACAACAAAGAGAAGAAATCTGCCAAGGATGCCTTGCTACTGTGGTGCCAGATGAAGACAGCCGGGTGAGTGTGAGCCTGGAGGGTGTCGGGCACTTGTTCAGGACTGCGGCCCTGTGCTCATCGCTTAGCAGGTGTTGACAGGTGTCCTTTCCTCGGCTTCCGTTGCAAACTCTTGTTAGCACATGAGCCTGACACCTTGACTAGCTCTTGGGACGGAAGGGGTTCTGATTTCTATTTTGAACCTGTCAAGGCTCCACGTTGTTTCCTTCTTTTCATTAAGAAAGCTCCAGAGTGCGTTATATTTTCAATTTTTGAACCATGGAAGCATTTTTAGGAAGAAGCATATTCATAACAGTTTAAAAATACAGTTGTGGATTTTCTGGAGATTTCTGTTGTTTGGGGGAGCTTTGTGCAGTGTTAACCTTTTTACATTCTCTCTCTCAGTTTTCCTTCCTTTCATTGAAATTTTAGTGAAGATATTTTTAGAGAACTGTGTTTTTTGTTGCTTACTGAAATTGTCAGAGCTCAACTGATGCTGAACCTTTAAGTTCGCATCAAATTGGTTTAGGGTCATAAGTACTTATTGAGAACCAATTTTTGTGTCAGATTAATTGGAGTTTCTATCAAAACTACTTTAAGTGTAAATGTAACTGTAATGAATATGAAGTGTGGAAACCGTAGGTTAGCTTCTGGCCTAGTAAGGGGATCAGGTCAGGTTGTAACTTTTATCATCCACAGATAAAAAGTTAATAATCCAAAAGTTTCAAACATGATTTTTCAGGGAGGTACTGGTTTCACAGAGAGTCATCTATTTTAGTGATTTAAGAAAAAAAGCAAGTTGAGTGTCCCCTGAACATGTAGTCCTTATCTCTCTTGCCCCAGAGTAAGGTGTGAATTTGGATCCCAGTGGCGGTAGATCCTGGTGTATTTGTAGGTGGAGTAGAAAGCCAGAGGAAACAGTCCTCAGGGGTGCCTAGCTGTGGTCACTGTTTCCTAGGAAAGAATAGTGTTTTAAATCTAGGATATGGTTAGTATCTTCTGTGTGGTACAAGTATGAAAAGCCACATAGACGTGTATTTTTATTTTATAGCTAGCTATGGCGTTCACGGGATATCTGTTCTGACTTGATTGTCTTTATTGATTAATATCCATTGCCTTAGGTTTTACAATACTCAACATTTATAACCCCAATTTTTTTTTTTTTTTTGAGTCAGAGCCTCAAGCTGTCACCCTGGATAAAGTGCTGTGGCATCACAGCTCACAGCAGCCTCCAATTCCTGGGCTCAAGTGAGTCTCTTGCCTCCGCCTCCCAAGTAGCTGGGACTATAGGCACCCGCTACAACGCCCTGCCATTTTTTGGTTGCAGCCATCATTGTTGTTTGGCGGGCTCAGGCTGGATTCGAACCCACCAGCTCAGGTGTATGTGGCTGGAGCCTTAGCCCGTTGAGCCACAGGTGCCAAGCCTTTTTTTTTTTTTTATAGAGACAGAGTCTCACTTTGTCACCCTCGGTAGGGTACCGTGGTATTACAGCTCACAGTAACCTCCAACTCCTGGGCTTAAGCGATTCTCTTGCCTCAGCCTCCTGAGTAGCTGGGACCACAGCGCCTGGCTATTTTTTGTTGCAGTTTGACCAGGGCTGGGTTCAAACCTGCCACCCTCAGTATATGGGGCGGGCATCCTACTCACTGAGCCACAGGCACCGCCCTATAACCCCAACTTTAAAAAAAAAAGCTACATTTAGCAAAAATGTATTTAGTAATTGTGTTGTTTTTCTCTCATTTGTCCTTGGCAGGTACCCCAATGTCAACATTCACAATTTCACCACTAGCTGGAGGGACGGCATGGCCTTCAACGCGCTGATCCACAAACACCGGTAACTCCATGGAGGTCATGCTGCCAATTGTGGGGTTTCAAAATGTTACCATTCTTCTCTAGCACATCAGGGTGACTTCTGATTCTCATATCTATGGCCTTAAAAGGGCACCATGGTGGAAATTCCTACATTTTCCATTTGAGGAAAATAAAGAGAGAATATGTAAATTCTCCCAAACAGACAAGTTCATTCATTATTTTTTGTTCTCTCAATAAACTTAGAAGTATTTATTCAAAAATCAGTTTTATTGTTTGATGATTACATAATACAGAGGGTGCCAAAAACTATTAAAATTGTAATACTCAGTATGTACCAATAACAAAAGATGAATACTATATGCAAGTCATGTTGAATAGCTCTCGTAATCACAGAAGTCAGACATAGTTAGAGTATTACAAATTTAATTCAGTTTTTGTTAAAATGTATATACTTTTTTGGCACTCTATATGTTTTAGAGTTTTTTCCACTAAGTGGTTATTTTAACATTCTTGGAGTACTAATTGCATCGTGTTAGTGACATGACTTATGTTATGTTCCATTGTTGTCATTCTGCACAGACCTGACCTGATAGATTTTGACAAACTAAAGAAATCCAATGCACACTACAACCTGCAGAATGCGTTTAACCTGGCGGAGCAGCACCTGGGCCTCACCAAACTGCTGGACCCCGAAGGTGAGGACTCGGGGGGTAAAAGCTGGGACCCTTAGCTTCTGTAGCATCTGCTTTGTGTCTGTATGTTTTATTTGTACAGCGTGCTCTGGGAATTACCAAAGGAAGAGGAGCTTCATTTTAGTTATGAAAATTATTTGAGGATTTGTAGAAAGGATGACATTAGAAAAGGCCTTGAAAGATGAGTATGGTTTAAGCAGAATCTGTAGGAGAGGTCATTCTTGCCTGAGGGACTCACACAAGCAAAGGTGTAGATCCAGGAAAGAGGAAGGTGAATTTGAGGACCAGAAATTCAGCGTGAATGGCGTTTAATGCAGGAACAGTAGGGAATACCACAGGAGAAGTAAAGGGAGCGCTCACAGGCTAAAACTTTCTAAAGGGTATTCTGCAGGCAGTGGGAAGTCATTGAAGCTTCTTAGCAGCCGTGCTCAGTTTCAGTGAGTGCTTGTTGGCCATCCTTCTGAAGGTGGCAAGCAGGTTAGTTTTGGATGGGTAGAGACTGGAGGCAGGAACTTTCTTAGGAGACTGCTTTGTTTGCTTTGAGCAGGTGTGAGCATAAATGAGAAAGGTACGTTCAGGAAAGGGAAGTGTGGGGGAAGGAGCAGCCTCCTCTGTCCTTCATGGCTGACCACATCCCATTCTCTGCACAGCACTGATCCCTGTATAACCCTGTGTGACATGGAGCTGATGTGTGGAGCAGTCCCCCAGGTTACCGCTCCCTTGCTTAACAAAATCCTAATTCTAGGCTTCATTTCAACATGAGCTCTCAGAGGAACTTTTCTAATTGTGAGAAGCATTTAAAATATCAGAGGATTTGTTTATAGTGCTGTAGGCTTATAGATCCCCTCAACTGTGAGCAAATACCAGAGAGAAAAAAAACCATGTGTATGTGAGTGAAAGTTTAAAGTTCTTATAAATATAGAACAGGAAGTTTAACTCCCCAAGGGCGTATCGAGGTCATGAGGCTGCCAAGCAGGATTCTTGCTATTTTCCAATGCATGAGATTCAGTGATATGTTCGCTACAGGAAGCTGAGATAAAATTATCTTTGTGCTAACTCATTAAATGATTTCTCAATATAAACAGAAAAATTCCTTGGGTTGTGATAAATCTTTGTGCTTTACCCCTACCTTATTATGGGAAGGAATTTTTCCTTAGCCTTAGTTCATTGTGCTTTTATAAAGAATCCTTTTTTTCCTATCACAGTGGCAAAATTTTTTAATAACTTGCTCATTAGTTAAGCTTTCTAATCACTGCCTGGTATGAAAAAGGGATTGATGTTCCCCAGATCACAAGACAGCTAAAAAAGGCAGCTGATGTCATTTATCTTTTTAAGTTTGATCTTAATTATTAGTAGTCAAGTGCTCTCAAGGGTGTCACTTAAAAAATACTTGCAGACAAGTTAAAAAGTTTTGCTTGCTCACTCCTTGCATTTGTGTTGACACTTTGTTGATTAAAAGGGATGCAAGGCTGGCATTCTTTTCTGGCTCTCCTCTAATTCTTTCTCCTTCAGGCGTACACTTTGATGGAGCTGAACAGAAGCCCTAGGGTGGGAGCTATAGCTGTGATTCTGGCCTCTCCACTATTAGCTGCCTTGGTAACCCAGGCAGGGAGCAGCCCAGTGCTGGGCCTTGGCGTTCTCATGTTTAAAATACAAGAAACAATCTTCATACGGGGCTAGGGGAAGGTTGGGGGTAGAAATGAAGGTATATGTGTAAATGTATCTTGAAAAAGAGCCTGATGCTTCTAAAGACAAGAGCTGTCCTCTGGGTTTTCTTCTCAGTCTATCCCAAGTTGAGCACTTCACTGAAATATTGCTATATCTCAAAGACCGGCCATTTTTTTAAAGATCATTCTGTGGATAAATTTTTATTGGCTACCCACATTGTGTAGGACAACACACTAGGAAGATGGTAGGTGGAGTGATGGGCTTGGCAGGACAGGCTTGCCCCCGAGGACTGAATCTTAAAAGGCAAATCAAATAGGCATAAATAGTCATAATGCCTGATAGAAAGTGAGCTGTGTGTCCATATGGAGTCCTAGGGGAATAGAGGAGGGAGACAGTACTACCGGCTATAGAGATCCTAAGCCCTTGTGTTGGGCTGGTGACTTTGAGCTGGACCTTGAAGGATGGTGAAAAAGTAGTAAGGGAGGGAAGACCATCTTAGGCAAAGAGAAGTTGTGAAGGGAGGCATATTAAATTGGGATGCGTAAGGGGAATGGAGAAGAGTCAAGTCTGGATCATATACAGATTAAAAGTATCTAGAACAATGCTGGACACTTAGAGGAAGCCCAGTAAATATCTGTAGAATAGAAGGATTGAAAAAAAGGAAGTTATATCCAGATTCTAGAGGACTAGAGGGCTTATTATACTTTATTCTTTAGTCTGAAGGATACTTTTGAGTAATTTTGAGGTAGGCGGACATGTGTTCACAACCGTGCTTCTGGAAGATCAGTGTAGGGCACCACGTGAGGGAACTGAGGAGTAGGCAGACCCTGCGAGGCAGCCGCGTCTCAGGGTGTGGGGCTGGGAGTCTGAACCGTAAGTGACAGGAGGGTTCCATAGTAGAGGCATCCAGACTCAGACAAGTGACAATCTGGATATGAGTAACGAGGCCATACAGATAGCCAGAGACTGAGCAACTGGGGCAGAGGCTGGTGCCAGAAGCAGAAATGAGGCCTTAAGAAACACAAACCCCATTTGGTAAGGTAGGAGCAAGGGGAAGAGCAGGATGTGCCTGTAGAAGGCATTTTGTGAATATTCACATAAGAAACAGATCAGTGAGATGGTTTTATTCTCATTGTCCTTATAATTAATGCACTGGTGACAGAACCTGCAAATACAAAAAAATGAAGGTGGGGGGCTGTTCAGTGTTGTCAGACAGTTGTTCTGGTTTTGCTGCTGCCTGGGTGGGGCCCAGTGGCAGAGCCCCTAAGCAGAGTCTTCTCTGGTTACAGACATCAGCGTGGACCACCCTGATGAGAAGTCCATTATCACTTACGTAGTGACTTATTACCACTACTTCTCTAAGATGAAGGCCTTGGCTGTTGAAGGAAAGCGGATTGGAAAGGTGAGCTCACGGCAGTTTTAGGAGAAGCTTGCCAACAGCACTCTGTGGCAGAGCGCAAGAGTCACAGGGAAGTAGGCAGAAGCCTCTTCATCCCAGCGGTAACAGGAGGTAGGAGCAATGGCTAAAGGATTTAGGAAAGGATTTGAGGGGGTGTCTCAGACCCAGGAAAACCCCTCTCCCAACCATTCCAGAAAATTGGGTATTGGAAATCTAGCTAAGTTGACTAATGTCATTGATATGAAATCCTACTTAAAACATTGGTGTTAGGCTTTTTACTTTCACTTCTCCTTTGGCCAGTGTTCGTTCATCTGCTGTATTTTTCAAAACACCTCAGACCAGAGGACATTGTCCCCTCTGTGGAATAGAATGGAAAATGCATGGGACGAGACCAAGCTATTTAGAGCCCTTTTTCTTTTTCTAGGAATTTCAGAGGTTTAGCTACAGAAGTCATTCAGAAATTCTTTGCCTGGGGGTTGGGAGGTTACAGAACCAATTATAGTCCAGTTAAGCTGTCATTGCTAACCACAAAAAAAGTCTGGGTGCATGTTAGCAAATGATTCTTCGAATTAAAATGCTCCTGCTGAAGCCAGATGGAGTCATTTCAAAGACAGCCATTACAGTGCACATGCTCGTGCAGAGCTACCCCTACATTTACTCTCGCGGTGACATGATCTTTTCAGTGTTTCTAACTCTTGTGTACAGGTGCTTGACAATGCTATTGAAACAGAAAAAATGATCGAAAAGTATGAATCACTTGCCTCTGACCTTCTCGAGTGGATTGAACAAACCATCATCATTCTGAACAATCGCAAATTTGCCAATTCACTGGTCGGGGTTCAACAACAGCTTCAGGCATTCAACACTTACCGCACTGTGGAGAAACCACCCAAGTAAGAAACAGTTTGTAAAAAGAAGCTGTCAGTATGGAAGTAGAGGTCAGAGTAGCCAACAGACTCCTGTGACCTCTGTGACTTCAGCTCTTAACTGAATGCCTCTCGCCAGTGGCCTGTCTTACCCCTTTTCATATGATTCTGTGAGATTTATTATACATCATGCCTCTTCTGAGATGTTTATAATAGAAACGTGCCAGTGATGTACAGGATACTTGGTATAAGAATACTAAGAAATAGTACAGGTCTCTAGGCCATTATCCAAAACCCTTATGCTAGTATGTTGCAGGATACCACATTTTTTGGATTTTTAGAAAAGTGGCACAATGCATATGTTCTATTAATATAAGAGCCCAGGTGGGTCTGAGGCAATAACTCATAACCAAGCCCATTAAACACTTGCAGTAAAATGTGAAAATATTCACATTGTGCTAGATTAAAAGAGAGACTAGTTGTATAACAATTCAGATAAGATTTTGCTGGCCAAAAGTTTGATTCTTTTTTTTTATATACTTTTATTAACGTTCATAATTGTTTAATGAGGATTGTGGGCCTTTATCTCTTGCATACCCTGGTTCCAAAGTCTTTCTTTTTCCGGAAGCTCCATTTAGTTGTGCATTCCTTAGTGAGGTCTCTGAAACCCATTGAAAATTGTATCAGACATTTGACAGAACCCTTGTTGACTCCACTCAGCTGTGTTCTGTGAGTGAAATAAGTCCATTGTCTAGGACTTAGGGTTAGATCTCAGTTGAGGGAATTAAAAAAAGAGTATTGTGTGCCTTTGACACCCTCAAATATAAATCTCAGGGACAACAAACAAACAATCACAGAGACAGTCCCTCTTAGAGATTTGTAATACTCAATAACTAACCTGCTGCTGTCTCTCTGACATGCATTTCACATACATCAGACCAGAGATTAGTGGCTTTTAAAATTGCATGACTGGGTTTGGCGCTTGTGGCTCAACGGGCTAAGGCGCCAGCCACATACACCTGAGCTGGCAGGTTCGAATCCAGCCCTGGCCCGCCAAACAACAATGACAGCTGCAACCAAAAAATGACCGGGCGTTGTGGCGGGCGCCTATAGTCCCAGCTACTTGGGAGGCGGAGGCAGGAAACTCGCTTGAGCCCAGGAATTGGAGGTTGCTGTGAGCTGTGATGCCACGGCACTCTATCCAGGGTGACAGCTTGAGGCTCTGTCTCCAAAAAAATAAATAAATAAAATAAAATTGTATGACTGTATGAAATGTTTTCTTTTTCCAGTAACAAATGAACTTTTTCGAAGGAATAAACTATAGTAGGTAATGATTATGGCCCTTTTTCTCTTTGCTTAGATTTACAGAGAAGGGGAACTTGGAAGTACTGCTTTTCACTATTCAGAGCAAGATGAGGGCCAACAACCAGAAGGTCTATATGCCCCGGGAGGGGAAGCTCATCTCTGATATTAACAAGGTAAAAAGCCCTTGGTCCTCCTGGGGCCTTACAGGTTTCAGGGTCTGTTGCTGGGTCTTGATAGCTAAGAAACCAGGAGACTGAATGGGTGTGTCCTTGCCTGCTGAACCTGGTAATTGGCAGCTGGTGCTCAGCTGTGGCGTAGGGCCAAGCAGGTACTTGAGGTAGGCCAGTCTGGTGGGGGCTTTAGGGGAGCACAGATAGATTTTATCAAACCAACTTTGGCTCAGGCCGTTTACTTTGCTACTTAAATACGTTATCAGTTAACCCTCAGCTGTCCCAGGCAGTCATCTCAAACCTCTGTAAATTACAGAAAGGAGAAATCAAAACCTTTATTTCATGTGTTTGGAATCTCTAGAAGTTTGGGGCTTAGGATGTTGGCTCCTTCCATCAGGAAAGCTCTCAAAAATCAATTTTCATTACTTTGCTTTTATGTTGGCAATTACAGAATTTCACAATGTCATTATTTCTGGCTAGAAATTCAAAAAAATCTAGAATTCTGTAGTCAGTTGTACATACTTAGATTCCTGTGAGTGGAACGTTCGGATTTTTTTTAATGTGATGGCAGGCATATTTCATAGGGATGGATGTAATGTGGGCGGTCGGTCAGGATTTCAAAAGAAATAATCAGATGTGTAAGTCTTTTATAAGGTGTCTCATGGTGGAGTGAATAAGAGATTCATAATTTTTCATTTATTTTGTATAATTTATTTGCTCTTTAAATTAGAGATTTATAATTAAATTGCTTCATGTCTATAGGTGTTTTATTTTTCAAGTATAACACAGGAACTTCAGATTTAGATCCCCAGGAGTCTACACTGAGAGAAAAATATTTTTTTCTCAAGGCTTAAGAGTCAGGCAGGGTGGGAATGGGATTTCTCCTTCAAGTCCTCAGGTCTTTTTGAGGAATACTAGCTGTTGGCTGTAGCTGAGAAAGGTTCCTTCAAAATTGCAAAAAATGGTTTCTCTCCTCCACTCCTCTAGGCCTGGGAAAGACTGGAAAAAGCGGAACATGAGAGAGAACTGGCCCTGCGAAATGAGCTCATACGTCAGGAGAAACTGGAACAGCTCGCCCGCAGATTCGATCGCAAGGCAGCTATGAGGGAGACTTGGCTGAGTGAAAACCAGCGTCTGGTGTCTCAGGTTCTGCTCTTGACATCATTAAAGAAACCACAGCTGCAGGAACCTGAAAACGTAGACTGCAGGGTCATCTTGCCTGCTTCCCATGAAAAGGATGTTTATAATTCCTAATATGCTTTCTCTTCTGTTTATCTAACTTTTCATGGATTTGGAAGCAGCCCAGGCAGAGTTTGTTTGTTTACAGCCAGTGAGTGTGTGTGAACCGTTCACATTTATGTAAGTTTTACCAGTTCCTCTCGTTCCTTGACCAGCTAACCCTTCGAGGCAGTTAGACTGGTTGTGAAGTAAACAAAAGAGGCTTGTTGTTTCTACGTGGCTTGGCATAAGCTATCACCTGCTCAGTCTCTTAAGTCAGGTGCTAGATATGAGCTGGCCCCTCTGCAAAATGAGAAGTTGCTGGCTGGCTTTGGAGAAGGCTCCTGAGTTCAAGGCAGAGACAGTTGGGGGAGGGAGCCCCAGGAGTCAGGTTTGGCTTCAGGACCCCGAGGACGGTGTGCTCAGGATTTCACCTCTGTTCTCTGTTTCTTAGGTTGGGTGACTTTTTAGTTCTATGTTTATTTCATTTCTCTGTAGGACAACTTCGGGTTTGACCTTCCTGCAGTTGAGGCCGCCACAAAAAAGCACGAGGCCATCGAGACAGACATTGCCGCATACGAGGAGCGTGTGCAGGCCGTGGTGGCCGTGGCCAGGGAGCTCGAGGCAGAGAATTACCATGACATCAAGCGCATCACAGCAAGGAAGGACAATGTCATCCGACTCTGGGAATACCTACTGGAACTGCTCAGAGCCCGGAGGCAGCGGCTCGAGATGAACCTGGGGTTACAGAAGATTTTCCAGGAAATGCTCTACATTATGGACTGGATGGATGAAATGAAGGTAAAACCTAACCAGAGGAGACCAGACCTGGTCCGACCAGACCCCTGGGTTTTGGAACCCATCCACTAATCCCACATCATGTCATACCATACCATTGTGCTGCTTGTCTAACTGCCCACCTGTAGAATCAGAGAGGGGCCACGTTACCCATGGGAATATTGTTGGCTTACGGGTTAAATAAGACATGAAAGGTGAAAAACTTGTAACAAAGAGCCATTCACTAGCTGGAGGTCTGCTATTATGATTAAGATCTAATTTAGATGCATTCCATATAGGGAACCAATCAAATTGTGGTTTGTTTTTCATTTTTTAGGGTTGAAGTACCTTTCTGTCTTACTGATCTTTCTGAGTGAGTGACACTGCTTTGGGGAGGAGGGCCAGGAAGGAAGTGTGGCCTGGTGGGTGAGTGGGAGGTGGTGTGGACATAGCACAGGTCAGGCACCACATGACCAGAGCCCAAAGTGCCTGATCTCTTTGTACCTCCTCCTTTCTTCATTTTTAGATGGTGATCATACTCACTGTCTACCATATCTCATTATTACAAAGATAGAGTACAGTAACGTGTACAGATCATAGGACCAGCGGGTGGCAATGGCTGCTCATGCTGGTTTGTGTTTCCCTTTCCAGCTCTGAGCATAGAGTTCTAAGCTTTTCTCCTGCACAGGAAGCTACCTGCCATCGTGCCATAGCCCTGTGCCTTTTTATGTCCTCTGATGCAGACCACAGAATGCTAATCCATACCAAGCAATTCTCCAGCTGGGCTGCATTTAGCCTTGGAGCTAGAATGGGGCAGTTTGTAGACAGTTCCATGGAGCCTCTTGTCTCTGTACACTGTGTTCCCAAGCTTGACCTTAGGCAGGAGATTTCCTTCCCAGGATGTGAGCCCTGGTCTGTTGCTTAGCTCTTGAACCATTCCTGGCACAGGGGCAAGGTCACCTGATAGCATCAATTTTCTCTCCCATTGTCCTGGATTTATGATGTTCTTAGGTATGGTCTGTCTTGACCTCTTAAAATAGAAATGTTCATAAAAATGTAGTAGATATGCTTTTCATTTTATAAATCATGATGTACATTCTAATCCAGGTTGATTCAGAGGTGTCCTTAGAAGAGGGAAGTAGAAATTTCACCTGCAGAGAATTTAGGATAAGGCTCCCAAATTTGACTGACTGGTGGAAGAAAAAAGAAAGTGTCAGTGGGTTCAAATTTAAACCTAGGAAGTTGGTTGGGGTCTAGTAAGCATGGCAGCCACCTGACCCTGCTCTCCTTAATTAGGTTAAAGATGTGGCTTGTAAGCTTTTCAGCTAGATTCTTCTCCTGTTTGTGTGAGTGCAGTAGAAGCATGCCATTAAACTCTCTAACAGACGAAAAGCATCCACCTAAGGGACCAGGAATCTTCTAAAAGATTTTTTTAAGCTTTGAAGTGTCTGAGTCTGTTACCTTTCTTTACCTCTTAGCTTCCTGAAAAGCTGTTTCAGCAGTTTCTTCTTGAAGCCTCACTTATTTTATTCTGCACTTCCAGAGTATTTGTCTTGCTTATTCTGAGGTAGATGCTCCTTAGTTTACTGTGTGTCTCCCGACACTGGCTTTCAGGTTTAATTTGTTTTGTTCTGGTTTGTTTGCCATCATCTTCCTGGGGAGGTATTGGGTCTTTGGCAGGCAAGAGGGAAGGTGCAGCTCTCTGTCTAAAGATAATGTGGTGTGGAAGTCAAGGTTATATTCACAGATGTCCTTTGTGTTTCCTCTTGTACACAGGTGCTATTACTGTCTCAAGACTATGGCAAACACTTGCTTGGTGTGGAAGACCTGTTACAGAAGCACGCTCTGGTTGAAGCAGACATTGGCATCCAGGCAGAGCGGGTGAGAGGTGTCAATGCCTCTGCCCAGAAGTTTGCAACAGATGGGGAAGGTAAGGATGGACCATTCCAAGCTTTCCGTCCTGGTCCCCAGAGCGTGTGGCTGTGGGGCTTTTGAAGTTGCTGCACCACTTCAGGTAATGGTGGGTTTGTCTGCTGCTGTGTCGTGGAGTAGTGGCCTTCTGAGAACAAATTCTGTCTTGTTTTTCTGAAACAGACATGTCTTTTTCTTAAATACTCAAGTTCTGCTTGGTTTTGAGTGACTTGATGTTTGGCAGTGCAAGGTTACCAGACCGTACTCTGTGGCTGTGCACTAGCGGCTCCTGACCGTCACACCTGGCTGCACGTGCCTGTTAGAATGATTTGGTTTTGCTGCTTACATTGTTAGGTAAATGTAGCCACCTTCTTTCATATGATTCACGTGCTTTCTTTATTCGTAAGTGATCACTTTGCAGTTGGGCCAAAATAATAATACTTATTACTGCCCCTTCCATGGCAATCAAGAGCCTAGGAGGTGCTGGTGGCCGCACACACTGTGTTCCGATTGTGACGTGAACTGGGTGTCCACAGTGAGAGTGTGGGGGTGCTCTGCACATGATCAGGTCCCCCTGCTGCTTGGTCACACCCACCTCCCTTCCTTGCTGTGAACAGGTTACAAGCCCTGCGACCCCCAGGTGATCCGGGACCGCGTGGCCCATATGGAGTTCTGTTATCAAGAGCTTTGCCAGCTTGCCGCTGAGCGCCGGGCCCGTCTGGAAGAGTCCCGCCGCCTCTGGAAGTTCTTCTGGGAGATGGCTGAGGAAGAAGGCTGGATAAGGGAGAAGGAGAAGATCCTGTCCTCCGACGATTACGGGAAGGACCTGACCAGCGTCATGCGCCTGCTCAGCAAGCACCGGGCGTTCGAGGACGAGATGAGCGGCCGCAGTGGCCACTTTGAGCAGGCCATCAAGGAAGGCGAAGACATGATCGCCGAGGAGCACTTCGGGTCAGAGAAGATCCGTGAAAGGATCATTTACATCCGGGAGCAGTGGGCCAACCTGGAGCAGCTCTCGGCCATTCGGAAGAAGCGCCTGGAGGAGGCCTCGCTGCTACACCAGTTCCAGGCCGATGCTGATGACATCGACGCCTGGATGCTGGACATCCTCAAGATCGTTTCCAGCAGCGACGTCGGCCACGATGAGTACTCCACGCAGTCTCTGGTCAAGAAACACAAGGATGTGGCGGAAGAGATCACCAACTACAGACCCACCATCGACACACTGCATGAGCAAGCCAGCGCCCTCCCCGAGGAGCACGCAGAGTCTCCGGACGTGCAGGGCAGGCTGTCTGGCATCGAGGAGCGCTACAAGGAGGTGGCGGAGTTGACGCGGCTGAGGAAGCAGGCGCTGCAGGACACCCTGGCTCTGTACAAGATGTTCAGTGAGGCTGACGCCTGTGAGCTCTGGATCGATGAGAAGGAGCAGTGGCTCAACAACATGCAGATCCCAGAGAAGCTGGAGGACCTGGAGGTCATCCAACACAGGTGAGCGGGCGCTGCTGGGCACTGGCCCTCCCCCGTGACCACCAGTGGTTAAGGAGCTGACCATCCCCATTGAACTGCCCTTTCAGATTTGAGAGCCTCGAACCAGAAATGAACAACCAGGCCTCCCGGGTGGCAGTGGTGAACCAGATCGCACGCCAACTGATGCACAGTGGCCACCCGAGTGAGAAGGAAATCAAAGCCCAGCAGGACAAACTCAACACGAGGTGAGTGTCAGACCAGCCGCGTGTGGCTGCGTTGTGTGGGGCTAGAGAGGGTGAGGAGCTTCCTGGGCAGGGTCACTGGCATCATGACACTGATGTCATGTCACTCACGTCTCTCTCAACATGTCCTGGTTTTGCAAGAGGTGTCTCAGGTCAGTGTCATTGAGGACAGGAGGAGACCTGTGTCAACCCAGCACCTGCCCCTCACACATCAAAATTAGGGGCTGAGTCCAGCGTGGCAGAAGGCATTAGTGTGGCACCTGTGCTGTCCCTTTAGAAATGATTGTTTGAACAGCATGCTTCAGACTTACTTTGCCAGTGAAAATCCTGATTGTCAGGACAGACCTTGGTCTTGGTCTTATCAGTGTGTTGAATAAACATGTTTGAGTTTGTTGTGGTTGCCAGCTGGCCTCGGTTCTGAAGGTTACTTAGATTTGGAAAACGTTCTTAAATGCAGTTTAGAGGTGAGTAAAATGTGACAGACTCTGGGACAGATATGTTATAACTGCTCACGTTGGATCGCTCAACACATCCCTCTTCCTGAAAGGCGTTTTCCAGATCACATTACATCCTTGAGCCATTTCTCTAATACTTGGTATTCACAAACTGAGGGAGGCAATTTTCCAAAAAGCATGTAGTCCAAACACAGAAAGCAAATGTGCAGCGTTAACCATCACTGACTCCTTATCTAGACGTAGTCCGTGTCCCTTCCTCATGCTGCATTCTCTGTCACCACATTCACAGGTGGAGCCAGTTCAGAGAACTGGTCGACAGAAAGAAGGATGCTCTTCTGTCTGCCCTGAGCATCCAGAACTACCACCTCGAGTGCAACGAGACCAAATCCTGGATTCGGGAAAAGACCAAGGTTATCGAGTCTACCCAGGACCTGGGTAACGACCTGGCTGGCGTCATGGCCCTACAGCGCAAGCTGACCGGCATGGAGCGGGACCTGGTGGCCATAGAGGCGAAGCTGAGCGACCTGCAGAAGGAGGCAGAGAAGCTGGAGTCTGAGCACCCAGACCAGGCCCAGGCCATCCTGTCTCGGCTGGCCGAGATCAGCGACGTGTGGGAGGAGATGAAGACCACCCTGAAGAACAGAGAGGCCTCCCTGGGAGAGGCCAGCAAGCTGCAGCAGTTCCTGCGGGACTTGGATGACTTCCAGTCCTGGCTCTCCAGGACCCAGACGGCCATCGCCTCAGAAGACATGCCTAACACCCTGATGGAGGCAGAGAAGCTTCTCACGCAGCACGAGAACATCAAAAACGAGATCGACAACTACGAGGAGGACTACCAGAAGATGAGGGACATGGGCGAGATGGTCACCCAGGGCCAGACTGACGCCCAGTACATGTTCCTGCGGCAACGGCTGCAGGCCTTGGACACCGGCTGGAACGAACTCCACAAAATGTGGGAGAACAGGCAGAATCTCCTCTCCCAGTCGCATGCCTACCAACAGTTCCTCAGAGACACAAAGCAAGCCGAGGCCTTTCTCAACAACCAGGTAATGTCTGTCATCCCCTTCACTTCTTCCTTCAGAAGAGACTCCACTTGACTCTTGAAACATTTTGGCCAAGGCTGTGGGGTTTAAACCACACCTATTGGAAGTAGAAGGAGAATTTAGAGGATTTGTTCCCCTTGACTCTAATGGCACTGAACCCCATCACAGCATGGGGGGCGGGAATTGAAGATTTCCACCAGGAGCTACCTTGCCTCGCAAAAACAGGGTTCACTTTCAGCTACTGCTGAGGACCTCTTAAGTCCATAGTATGTTCCCATGATTGAGATATTAATCCCAGCAGAGTTGTTAACCTCCCTTAAACAAGAGCATGTGAAGGGTGTGGGGCTCGTACACAAAGCTTTGGTTTCTTTCCGTACTCACTTTGGGAAAAACATTTAGAGCATTTAAGCTCTTGGGGAAATTTTTTTTTCCTCCCTACTTTTACTTCCATCTGATTTAATAGATTATTTTTATATAAGGGTAACAAAGCAAGTGTTGTGACATATGTTGCGTGGAAATATGGAACATAGGAAAATGAGTTACTGCCACAGATATGTCATCCTGCTGTGATTTTTATTCCCCTTTAAAATAAGGAGTATGTTTTGGCTCATACTGAAATGCCCACCACCTTGGAAGGAGCTGAAGCTGCTATTAAGAAACAGGAGGACTTCATGACCACCATGGACGCCAATGAGGAAAAGATCAATGCTGTTGTGGAGACTGGCCGGAGGCTGGTGAGCGACGGGAACATCAACTCAGATCGCATCCAGGAGAAGGTGGATTCTATTGATGACAGGTACAGTCTTCTGAGTTCTTAAGAGAGTCTTCCACCTTGGAACTCTCAACCTTCTGAATTGTTGACCAGGAATCCTTGGTACTGTGGGCATAAATGTCCCAGTGGGTGGAACACGAGTACTCTGCAAAGTTTTACCTACACACACAGAAAATTAGAGTAGCGTGTCACTGCTTGAGAATGTGATTCTCGGGCTGGGTGCTGCGGCTCACACCTGTAATCCCAGCACTCTGGGAGGCCAAGGTGGGTAGATTGATTGCCTAAGCTCAGGAGTTCGAGACCAACCTGAGCAAGAGTGAGACCCCGTCTCTAAAAATAGCCAGATGTAGTGGCGGGCACCTGTAGTCCCAGGTACTCGGGAGGCTCAGGCAAGAGAATTGCTTGAGCCCAAGAATTTGAGGTTGCTGTGAGCTATGACAGCACAGCACTCCACTGAGGGCGGCAAAGTGAGACTCTGTCTCCAAAAAATAAATAAAATAAAGCAAAAAAGAGAATGTGGTTCTCATAAGACATATTCATGTGTCCACAAAGATAAGAAAGCTTGAGAACCCAAGCTAATGCTTAACCCAACTTCTGAATGAGCTGTACTCCTGTGTACTGATGGGGTATAAGCAGTACCCTGTAAGAGCTGACACAGGCGTGTCACCTGATAGGACCCTGAGAGCCAGACATTTTCCCAGCCAATCTCACAGTTGCCTTCATCCTTATAGGATTTCTCTGAAGGCTGCCAGGAGAGAGTGGGAAAGGAAGGTGAGGTTTACTTGAAGTGAGTACCTGGCAGAGCCTCAAAGCACCATTATCTGGCCTTTTTTTAGTAAATTGGCTTGGATAATGCTGTAATAGGTTCTTTTTCATAATGAGAGAAAAAGCAATTTTCCTCTTCTTCAGGATTGGATGTTCATTTTTTTCATTTCTACTTTTTATTATTTTTTTATTTTTCTGCATATCTGAAAGATTGTCTCCCTGGCTGGAGGCCAGTGTACTCCCTTTGACTGTAACTCTTGTATTCACCACTTCCTCTTGCCCCACCCTGCTTAGTAAAGGTAAAGGTCAGGGCAGATCGAGATGGGCTAGCATACCAGTTCTGGGCTGGTCACTTTAGTCCTGGGCAGCTCGTCTGGCTCACCCCTCAGTTCCACGCGATCCTCTCTGGTCCCAGTCTGAGCTGGATCTAAGGACTCATTGTGAGACTGGTTTCATCAAGGAACAAGCTCTTCCTTGAGGCTCCTCCTCTGGCCTTCAGATGTATTGAAAATGAAGAACTTCTTGCTGAGAACATTCCTTGCTTACCACATCTGAGAGGGTCTCCTGGGACCCTTGGTCAGATTAACTTAAAATAAGATGTGGGGTGGAAAGCGGAAGAAGTCTTTTTCCCCATAATGATTGAGCTCTTGACTTTTTAGCACTTCCAGTCTTTTTTTTTTTTTTTTCACTGATTCAGAGCCTAAGGCATCTGTTCTAAGAGTGTTACTGTGGAATAGGACATAATTTATATTAATTATAGTTTTGTGTCTTTTGCTTTTAAGACAACTACAAACCCCTCTTAAGTGAGTGTGAGAAACAAGGACTGGGTAAGGCATTCTTAACCTAAAGAAAAGAATTCCTTTTTTCCCCTACTGTTAACCATTATTTTATAAATACGATACTTTGTATTCTTCTGTGTTAGATGCACACAGCTGGTTTCCTGAAGGCAGGTTTGCTTTCAGGGTTCAGGCAGACGTGCAGCTGCCCTGCTGTTCCTTGGTTTATTTATTTGTCCCTAGTGCTGCAGCTGCATGGGGTTGTTAGAAGCAGGTGATGCTGTCAAGACTGGGGGGGACTCCTGGACATTAGGGAATGTTTCAGCAGCCCTCAGGTGTGGCTTAACCTTCCTTTTGCCCTTGACTGAAAGCCCCAGCTTTTGGAGTTCCAGAGCATCCTTAGGATCTCTCCGATTTACAAAAGAAATGTAAAGAGGATCCCAGGTATTGGTAACCTTGAGAAGGATGGAATGAGGGGGCCTTCTCATTGATCTGACATCAGGAAAACTACATGTTCTTATCTTTCCTGGTTGGTGTTAACCGAATTCTGGTTTCACTTTAATATCCCTGGAGGCTTCAAGATCTGAAACTGACCCTAGGGGATACTTGTCAGTTATAAAAATATCCACATCTGTGAGTTCCGGGTGTTGTAGGAGCACGAGCTAAGTAAACATCTGAACCTTCAGATCTAATCCCCTTACCCAGAAACGTTCTGACAGTGTGGTTGAAGCTATTCTCATAGAAGGTAAAATCATATAACATGCTTATGTTCAGGAAATCTCCTGAGTCGAAATGAAAAAGTAGCATAACAAAGACGCTTACTCCAGTAGATGTGGGTGGGGCACGAGTGGCCGTTGGAGCGCCTGTGCCTGGGTGGAAACCAGCCTGCTGTCCAATAGCCTGTCCCAGGGGTGCAGATGAGGAAGGAAAACTCCAGCCACTGCACAGTCCCTGGGGACAAGGGACAGCATCCAGCTACCTGAAGCGGGACGTCTCACAAGGGAAAGCAGGCTTAGAAATTACCCAACTCTTCTACTCAAGTGCCAGAGCCAGGGTTACACCCAACATGTGCTTCATGTGATGAGGGAGCTGTTGAGTCTAGTTATAGAGGTAGGAGATGAGAGATGGAAATAAAACCAGAGAGCCTTGCCCCAATCAAAGAGCACTCTTAAAACTGTGGAAACTACAGCCAAGTTTTAGAAGGTCCTTCTCAAGCCCTTGCCTATAATGGAATCCATGATCCAATCTTGGGAGAATTTCCTGACTCTCACTTCCCGTGAGGGCCTTTGGTTTGCCACTAGTAAACCAGGAAGCCACACTCAGTCCTTTGGAGTGTTTTCTGAGTCAGTGACAACCCCAGCTGCCTGCATGGCCATGTTACATACACCCTTTGGAGTATACTACGAGGCAGAAAGGGACCCTGGGCAGGAACCGTTGGGCATGCGTGGGACTTGATTATGTAAGAAGTACATTTCCAGATTCTGTCCGGTTATATTTCTCCCTTAGTAAATCTTCTTAGACAGTGTTTGACATTATTTTCATTTCTATTATTTCCATGAGCATCAAAGACGCATGTCCTGTTGTTAACTTCTTGTATCTGGGATTCTTCCTTACCATCCTAGCACTTTCATGAGATACCTTGCTAAAAGGAACGGAAGCTTTTCTTCAAGGCCTTAGATTAAAGGCATTGAATCCTGCATTTTGTCACTAACTCCGGCTTGTATTTGGAGTTAGATTTGCTGAAGATTTGCTTTATTTTCTTAAACTCCTGTAGAAATAGAGCTGGCATTTGAGGTCAGAGGAGTTAAAAAATTTCTCTTGACATTCCTTACCCACCCACAATTTTAGATGACTAATTCTTTTTAGCCCAGATTGATGATAATTTTTTATTTTAATATATTTTTTATTATTTTTGGTTTTAGATGACTAGTAACAATGACATCTCTGGCCTTTGTTATTTTTTGTTATTAGACACCCATCTAATGCTTTTGAGGGGGGAACTACTTCCCTTAATCCTTTCTCTAGCACATGCCATTTTAGTGCTTGCTTTCTAATGTGTTTTAGAGTTTTGTATCATTTAATATGTGTAAGCTCTCTTCATTTAGCTTTATAACTTTTTAATGTTTGCATTTTACCTAAGTGGTAATATGATCTCTTTTCTTAAAAGCTATGAAACTCCTTTCAACTTAAAAAGAAAATTTAAAGGCACATATGTAGGAAATATGTACCTGGCAATGTTATTTCTATTTATAATTTATATATTATACGTAACATACAAATATGTACCCAGTGGTACCTGCAGAGCCACAAGAGCAGAGATGGCTTCCTCCTCAGGCTGACTGTGGCTGCCATGCTGCGCCGTCCTTGGTTTCATCAGCTTTCATCGAAGGCCCACGTAACACGTGGCATTAAATGGCCTTTCTCTCTCCTGGGCGGTTTCTTGAGACATCAGTCAGCAGCATGTGTTCACAGAGCTGCTCTTTCTCAGCATTGTCGAATCTGAGGCTGCGTTCTTTATCATCCTTGCCGTAGAGGCTGATGGGGATGGAGGAGAGACTGTCCATATGTCCAGACACAGGAAGTGAGAAAGTGCTTTGAAAATCAGAACAAAAACCCATTTCTTCTTGTCTGCGTTCTCTTCCTTTACCTGTCTTAGTACCCTGAGTGTTGCCTGGGCTACTCAGGAGTACACGTGTCAGGGAGGTATGCTCCCTGCAGTGTGTCATGACCCTCCACAGATGCTTCTGGAACAGTGGAGCCGTTGAAAGGCGTCTTTGTCCTTCTCACACATTCCGGTTGCGTTCCCCACTGAATGCATGTGGCCCTGGTGGGGAAGGAGCTCAGCATGTAGTGTTCAAGCTGGGGGGCCAGCCACCCATTTTCCCTTATCATTTACCAAGTTCGGCAGGTCCTTCAAGTCTTACAAATTTTTATGGAAGTGTTTGTGTTTTCACTTCTTTGAACCTTAGTTACCCTTACCTGTTAGTTAGAAGTAGGATTGAGCATATAAGTATGTGATGTCGGCAGCTTTGATAATTTTCATTCCTGTTTGTTTTATTGCTTTGGGTGAGTTCTTTTCAAGATGGGTATCTGTTCATCAAGAAACAATTATTTAAAGCCAGTTACTTGATTATATATATTTTCTTAGCTTTGTGTCACCAGGTTATAGTTTCTGAAGATAACCTTTCAAATTGTCCCACGGTGCTTAACCTTTTGACTGCAAACAGCACCTATAGGCATCCAAACAAGACGTTGGTTTGGTTCCTGGTTCCAGTGACACCTGTGGGTATGTTTTGCTTCTGAGCACTCTACAGTCAGAGGGCTAAAATGGGGACTTACTTGTACACAGTGTGCACTCAGTTTCCCCAGCACTAGGTGAGGAAGCACTAAATTAATTTATAGAGATTGTGTGACTGTGTGTTTGGCCTGCTCTGTAATTCACACAGGTGTTTGGGTCTTTCTTGAACCGTATCTTAAATCTCTTGTCTATCTTATCTCTTTTACTTGAGAACTGTCAGCAGACGCTTTTCAGCATATCTGGAAACCTAGGAAAGAAATCTATCTGTAAATTCTGTATTTCAATATTTATAAATTCTGGGCGGCGCCAGTGGCTCAGTGTGTAGAGCACTGGCCCCATATACTGAGGGTGACAGGTTTGAACCCAGCCCCAGCCAAACTGCAACAACAACAAAAAGTAGCCGGGCATTGTACCAGGTGCCTGTGGTCCCAGCTACTCAGGAAGCTAAGGCAAGAGAATCACTTAAGCCCAAGAGTTGGAGGTTACTGTGAGCTGTGATGCCACAGCACTCTACCGAGGGCGACAAAGTAAAACTCTGTCTCAAAAAAAAAAAAAAAAAAATTATAAATTCCATATTTCTAGATTCTCTACTGTCTTTTTTAAAAAACAATTTTTGCTGTTTTAACAGACATAGGAAGAATCGTGAGGCAGCCAGTGAACTTCTGATGAGACTGAAGGACAACAGGGATCTTCAGAAATTCCTGCAAGATTGTCAAGAGGTACGTTGACCTTTAATTCTTCCCTTCCTGGTTTCCAACAATTGCTATCCTGCATTAAGCAGAAGAGCCTTTTGGATTATAAAATTAATGAGTCCACAAATTCCTATTAGCCATTTGATTAGCAGGTAAGAACAAGTGGTACTTTGTTAGTTCTCCAACCTACAAGCCATTTAGAGTAACTAGATGATTATAATCTAGAACATGAGCATATAGAACTGCATCATCCATTATAGTTACCACTAGCCACATGTAGCTATTTCATTATAATTTAAATTAAATGAAATCAAGAGTATAGTTTCTCCATTTTACTAGCTATTTTAAGTGCTCAGTTGCCAACTGTAACTAGCAGCTGCATATTGGATAGTACAAACCTATTGCATTTAGTTCTGTTGGATAGTAATGTCCTAGAATATTCTGCAGCCTAAAAGTATTTAGTGTTACATTTTAACTCCCTAAGACAATATATATTTAAATGGTACAGAAGGAAAGAACCAAAAGGAACTGAAACTTGCTACCAAGTCAGAAGTAGAGATTTTTAAGATAGAAATTAGGTATCTTTCACTTAAGACCTTAAAATACCATCTTTTGGGCTCCTTCAGTGTGTATCTAATATGCAAAGCGCAGTAATCCTGATTCCAAACACTGGTTTTTAACATGTGGTACCGATCTGATGATACTTATACTATTTCATGTTCCCTGGTAAATACATAAACAAACTTTGGAAACTAAAGGTGACCAAAAGCATGTGCGGTCTTTCACTTGTGTGAGATCACAAGAACAGTGTATTTCTCTGTCTTCCAGAGAACAATGATAAGACTCTGTCCTTTCTGCTTTATTAGAATAAATATCCTCGTAGGTAAAAAAGGGGATGAAGAATATCCACTTCAAGCTGCAGGGACCTTGAGGGGTTAGGGGTGTGGGGGCAGGATCAATCAGGTCATGTGCGGAGAATGCGAATCCTATCATCTCAAACACCCTGCGTGCAACGTTTGGCTGTGCTTAAAGAAACACAGCTCTAGTGCCAGCTGTTCGATCGTCTGTGACAGACAGGAGCAGTCCTCCATGTCCATTCATTTGCTGTCTTAGTATGAATCTTGCATTGTGCTTTTGCAGTTAAGCCTTAAGAAGGAAAGCCCCTAAACTGTGTGGCTTAGGGTCCATCAGCTTTAAGCACCACAATGACAAATCTAGGTCTTTGGGGGATTTGTCTGGAGCCAGACAGGCTGAAGACAGGAGTGCGTCTTCTAAGTGACATGCAAGCATTAGTAACCCAGCTGGTAGGATGCTCACTTCAAGACCTTTAGACCAAGAGGCTTTCCTGTCCCAAGACAGGGCATATAGGAGGACGATGGGATGTAAAGTTAGCTGTGTGGAGTTGTGATTAGCTGTGTGCCACAGTGAATGCCAAGAGTGGCTATTCTCATTGGAGGGAGTAAAAGGCTGAGCTCTGCCTTCCGCAGACTGATGGTCCCTATGTCACCTTGGTGTTTCCCTTGCAGCACCATCAGTGACTCATTTTTAATTTCAGCCCATATCCCTGGAGGTTGTGGGACCAATGGAGGATCCCATGCTCCTGCTTTTAAAGTTAGCAAGATAAAATTCCTTCACCTTTGGGCAGCACCTGTGGCTCAAAGGAGTAGGGCGCCAGCCCCATATACCGGAGGTGGCAGGTTCAAACCCAGCCCTGGCCAAAAACTGCAAAAAAACACAACTCTTTCACCTAACTATGCTGGAGCCCAGGTTAAATGAGTGAAAGAGAATGCCAGGGAATGAGTAGTCAACTGGCCCAGGGGAATCCCATTTATATTTAGAATTTCTTAGTTGCTATTTACCACTCAACATATGTACAGATACATAAAAGGAAATATATTGAAGGCCGGGCACAGTGGCTCATGCCTATAATTCTAGCACTCTAGGAGGTTGAGGCAGGAAGCTTACTTGAGCTCAGGAGTTCAAGACCAGGCTGAGCAAGAGTGAGACCCTGACTCTACCAAAGAGCAAAATTAGCCCTGTGCTGTGATGCCTGCTTGTAGTCCCAGCTACTCAGGAGGCTGAAGCAGGAGGCTCTAGTCTAGGAGTTTGAGGTTGCAGTGAGCTACGACAATGCCATTGCACTCTACCCAGGTAACAGGGAGATTCTTAAAAATAAATAAATAAATAAGAAAAATGTATAAAAATAAATAAAACGACAGTCCTTCCTGGTGGAGTCACAGGAAATGTTCTTAGTATGTCTTTTATACCTTTATTTTCACTAGCTCTGAATTAGCATCCTTGGTGACAAGAAGTCTTTCCTTAACACACACCTTGGCTGAGTTCCAGTGATCTTCACGCATGACTAGGGGCCTCTATCCTGTGCAATTTTCCCCTCCAAGTATGCAGGAAATGTGGGCTGGGCTTTTTATGTCCAGGAGATTATTTGCAGGCCTCTTTGTGACTGTTCTGCCCAGTTTATCCTTTCTGACCTGGTTCTCCGTGTCTCTCCTTGAGCCTCATTCAATGCACAGCCACAGTGTCTGCTGGGGGCCCCATGCCGGCATGTACAGTGTCTTCATGATGGGGTTTAGGTCAGGTTTAGTGGCTCTAAAACTCTTGGCTACACATACAAACAAAGAAGTGATAATGGTCTTTGCCTTTGAATTTCCCATCATTTAGCCTCATTAAAATGCTCGTTGAGCCAGAATTACTAAGAATGGGTCTTGTATGTGGACCAGCCCTACATTTGAAAGTCTCCCTATTAGTCCAATAGATAGAGAGCACCAGGAGATCTAATTTAATACCTTTACTGGCTGTTAATGTTGCCCAAGGAATAGGGAACCCAGGGGTTTGTCTCTTCTTCAGATTCCCTTCCTCAGGTGGCTTGGCCAGAGAAGCTATAGAGTGTGAGATGGCTCCCTGCTGCCACCACCATGAACACTGTCTGGCTGGGGGCGGAGATTGCACGAGAAATATTGTGGGAATGAGCAGGGACCTACTTCTTCCCAATTCCAGATGGAGACAGAAACAGCATCATAATCTTTATAGTGTTATTTTAATGTGATGTGATATCCTGAAAAATGAATGAATACTTTAAAAACATATTGCTTTCTTGCTTCATTCCCTCACAGTACACCTCCTATTTTCTGGAACTTGTACCTTTGCCCCCCCACCCCCCGGCCCCCTAGAAGGATAGTCTATTTACGTGCATCCAGCATAGGGATGTGAGTTTGGTGCTTTGCTTTTAGCCTAATTCAATGATCAAAGCATTTTTTCTTATCTTTTCCCAATCTGCATAGTGTTCTTTTCTGCAGAGAATGAATATATTCTTAAATGACCTTTGCAAATGCCCACAAATAATAACTGTAGCTGTGATTCCAGAATGCTGATGAAGAGCTGATGAACCAGCAAGTTCCGTAGATCCATTTCATTGTGCCATTTCTCATGATGCTTTATCTCTAGGATGATGTGTTCAGCAAAGAGCAGATTTGTTTCTAAGCCTCTGATTTTTATGTAGCTCTCTTTTATTTGTAAAGTCTCTTGGATAGGTGGTTATAAATGGTGAAAATATTTGAATGTCCTTGGCATTTTGAATAAAAGTGCCTTCTAGAGAAAGAGTGTATGTAGAATACAAGGGAAAATTTTGTTGTTTGGTGTCCTTTTAACTCTTTTTCTCCCTAAGATTGGCCATAATCCCTCAGATTTTACCTGCTTATATAACTGAAACCTAGGAACTTCTTTCACAGTAGGATATGTAGTGTCTTTACTCTTCAGTGACCTCGGGTCATTGATTACAAAGGACTTTTATGAGATTTGCTAGTTTTTCCTCAATAATACATGAAATCAAAGATCTCATTCCTCAAATCTGGGTGCCCCTCCAAAAAAAAAAAAAAAAAAAGGAAAAAGATCTCACTACCTTTTGCTTTCAGCCCCCTCCTCTATGTCCCTGCATGGTGAATAGCCTAAGAAAGGTAGGGATGGGGCCCAAAAGTAGTAGTTTACCTACTGCAGAGCCAGGGGTGCTCCTGTGACCCTCATTGCCTTCCTTGGCATCATTTCCAAAGAAAAGACCTGTTGTTGAATTGAATCAATGGGGAAGCATTTCCCAGCAGCAGGCCAGAAGGAAGTGAATGGCCTTGGAAATGTTGATTCTGTAAGGATTCTATAGTTGTATACTCCATTTCTAGACCTTTGGAAATAAAACCATGAAGGAATTTAGGTATAACTTTGTTGTGACAGTGACAATTAAAAGTAGGCTTCTTGCAGACACTCAGGAGAAAGAAAGGACATGGTCATTGAGGATGGTTGCTTCTGATTCTGGTTTGACTCCTCATTCCTTTGTGTATCTTTGACCTGAGCCAACAGAAGGCTCTTCCTTAGGTAGCACCATGGCGGGGTCGGGAATCAGGACTCTGGCGTGGAGCATCCGGGCACAAGTGGGCAATAATGAGCATGGGCCCAGTCAGGATGGAAGCTAGCAGAAGTGGGTTCAGTCTGGTATTTGGCCAGCGCTGGTAAGAGAACTCCCTTCTCAGATCCGTCTGCAGCTGGCAGCCTTTGCATGACTTTCCAGAGTTCAGATCTAAGCAAACATGTTGGGTCCCAAAATCAAGTCCTGCTAAATGTTCTCGGTCTGAATGGAAGGTTCTTTACAGACCTAGAGCCTATAGAAAAAGAAGTGGAGGTGACGAGAACTTGGAGGAAACATCAGAAGGACATCATTATAGGCCTTTGCCCTACAGTGAGCAAGTTTTGTTTTGGCATTCCCACAGATGTACCCATGCAAGTGGAAGGAATAAATGAGTAGGTCAGTGTGGTGTTTTGTTGTTGTTGTTGTTGTTTTTAATAAAAGGAATTAAAAAGTAAGAAGATTGCCAAGTAGAGTAAAAGATAGTCATGATTAAAATGGTACAGCTGACATGGGTATCTGAATGAGAACAAAGGTTGTATCTTGGACTGGTTAGAGCAGAATTTTAAGCAAAAGCCTTTGAGGGGAAAGCTGGTTAAGAATACTAAGCAGTTTGAAAGCCATAGAGCTTTTGTACTTCTGGATTTGGTGTTGGACACAGAGTTTGGAGCAAAACTGAGGTACAGGCTCCATAGAATGGATACCTGTCGTGATGGATGTGAGTCGTGAAGTTAAATATTTATCATCTTTTGGGCAATGCCTGTGGTTCAATGGGTAGGATGCCAGTCCCGTATACTTAGGATGGCGGGTTCAAACCCAGCCCCTGCCAAACTGTAACAACAACAACAAAAAAATAGCTGGGCATTATGGCGGGCATCTGTAATCCTAGCTACTCGGGAGGATGAGGCAAGAGAATCACCTAAGCCCAGGAGTTGGAGGTTGACACCACGGCACTCTAGTGAAGGCAATAAAGTGAGACTCTGTCTCTACAAAAATATATATATCATCTGTTGCTGTGAAAACATATGCAGGATGCATATCAGGACATCAACCCACCCTTTTCCAGGCATAGAAAAAGCTAATATTTAGGATGACTCTTTCTGAAATCTTGATTTCCGCCCTCCCACCCCCAGCTGTCTCTCTGGATCAATGAAAAGATGCTGACAGCCCAGGACATGTCTTACGATGAAGCCAGAAATCTGCACAGTAAATGGTTGAAGCATCAAGCATTTATGGCAGAACTCGCATCCAACAAAGAGTGGCTTGACAAAATTGAGAAGGTGAGTTAAAATGTTTGATAAGCACCATGCCGGTGATGTGGTTGGGGTAAAACAATAGAGTGGAAATGAGCTACTTTTGGTTTAGCGTATTTTCCAACACCTTAGGGTCTTATCTGATCGTTTACAAAAGTAACACAGCCAATGTCAGATTCCTTCCACTAACGAGTTTCTGACTTCAACCCACCAGAAGGGAGAAAAGCAGAAACCCAGCCAGGTGGTTCAAAGTGCTTGATTTACCTGAGAATGAATGCCGGGCGTTGAGTTTCTGACCTGCATCTCATCTGCTGCCTCCACTGCTGGACCCCGTAGCATCCCCACGATCCTGATCACATTATTTTACGTTTCTTTTGATGGATTTACCAGATAGAGTTGTATACATTTTAAAATACTGTATATTTTTAATTTTCCTTATTTTTCTTGCATGACTACTGTATACCAGTCACATAATAATTGTTATAATCCATTATAATTGTTATAATCATATAACTGTTATAATGTTTTTGGCACAGAGAGATTCTGTGCAGCATAACTGAAGGTGAGTGTGGACTTCTCTACCCTCCCTTCTCTCCATTCACGCTTTTTATATTGTTTCAAACTTTTAGTGATTAGAATAATGTATTACATATGTTCTTTGGGCATGGGTTAGAGGGGATAGAGTCATAAGTTATTTGCATTAACTGTCTCATTCACCCAGTTGAAACAATTTCAGCATGGAGCACTTACTGCTCAACTCCTATGAGACCCATGTAATATACATAGAGTGGGCCACTGTTGCTTTTTTTTTTTTTTTCCGAGACAGAGTCTCACTTTGTCACCTTTGGCAGAGCGCTGTGGTGTCATAGTTCACAGCAGCCTCAAATTCTTGGCCTCAAGTGATTCTCTTGCCTCAGCCTCCTGAGTGGCTGGTACTACAGGCACCTGCCACAGTGCCCAGCTATTTTTTTTAGAGACAGGTTCTCACTCTTGCTCAGGGTCTCCAACTTGTGATCTCAGGCAATCCACTGCCTTGCACCGCCTTGGCCTCCCAGGGTGCCAGGAGTACAGATGTGAGACACCACAGCTGGATCACTATTGCTGTTATATTGATGGGTTATTTCATGTGGAAAGGCGTGTATGTGTGTGTGTATTGGGTAAATCACAGATCAAGTATCTGAGCTTTATTTTTCACAGTGACTTTTTTTTCTTTAGCAAACCATTTATAACTGTTCTGGTTTGTGTTTTCCAGGAAGGAATGCAGCTCATTTCAGAAAAACCTGAGACAGAAGCTGTGGTGAAGGATAAACTCACTGGTTTACATAAAATGTGGGAAGTCCTTGAATCCACTACCCAGACCAAGGCCCAGAGGCTGTTTGATGCAAACAAGGCTGAACTTTTCACCCAGAGCTGTGCGGATCTAGACAAATGGCTGCATGGCCTGGAGAGTCAGATTCAATCTGATGACTATGGCAAAGACCTTACCAGCGTCAACATCCTGCTGAAAAAGCAGCAGGCAAGTGGACAGGGCGCCCCCTAGCCGTTTTTGTTTGGTAGTCAAAGTTCTCATAGTCGTTACTTATCCCCCATATCCCAAATCACCTGCCTTTCTTGTGAAAAAAGTTTTAGCCCAGCAAAGCACCAGTTCTGATAGCATCATGGAATGTTTACAGAATCAAGTAGAAGGACACAGTATTTGCGGAAGTATTTGGTGTCTGTACATTGGGATGCTTTTTTCTTAAATACTGTTTTCTTAGCTGATGGATATTATGGCCATTTTACAGTTGAGTAAATACGTTAGTCAATTCTGCATTTTACAAGAAGGAATAATGTTTGCATATGTTGCTGAGGAAGATCTTGATATGTGATAGTTATCTGAGTTGTTCAGGATACTTAATTGATGATAAAAGTAATCTAACAGTTGTTTTGTATTACAAAAGAAGGCTCTAAGGGCAAATCACCTACTTCAAATTCACGGGAAGACAGTTCCATGGAGGTTGGGAAAGCAAGTCAGCGGCAGACGCTCCCAGTGGCTTCTTGGCTGGTTATGTCATGGCCAAGTCTCAGTGAGCCCAGCAGTTTTGCTTAGAACCAGTCCTTATAAAAGACAGTCTTTGCCAAGTCTCTGCTTTTCTTCCCTGCCTTCAGATGCTGGAGAACCAGATGGAAGTTCGAAAGAAGGAGATTGAAGAACTCCAGAGCCAAGCCCAGGCCCTCAGCCAGGAGGGGAAGAGCACGGACGAAGTGGACAGCAAGCGCCTCACTGTGCAGACCAAGTTCATGGAGTTGCTGGAGCCTTTGAACGAAAGGAAGCATAACCTGCTGGCGTCCAAAGAGATTCATCAGTTCAACAGGGACGTGGAGGATGAGATCGTGAGTAGACCTTTGCTGCATGTGCCGCTTTGCTGGGAACCTTCTCCCCTGTCCAGAAGTCTGTGTGCTCACTTCGTAGGGCCATGCCAGTGAGCTGTGCAGTCACAAGCTCTTCCCCTTCTAAGGCAGTGGTTCTCAACCTTCCTAATGCTGCGACCCTTTAATACCGTTCCTCATGTTGTGGTGACCCCCAGCCATAAAATTATTTTTGTTGCTAAGAACAACTATTCTAAGGGCTCTTTCCTTCTTGCACAAAGTATAGCTCCCTTGTTACTTTTTTTTGAGACAGTCTAACTTTGTGTCACCCCCAGTAAAGTGCTATTGTATCATAGCTCACAGCAACCTCAAATTCTTGGGCTCAAGCAATTCTCTTGCCTCAGCCTCCTAAGTAGCTGGGATTATAGGCGCCCACCGTAATGCCCGGCTATTTTTTTTTTTTTTTAAGAGACAGGGTCTCAGTCTAGCTCAAGCTGGTCTCGAACTCATGAGCTCAGGCAATCACCCGTCTCACCCTCCCCGGGTGCTAGGATTACAGCCGTGAGCCACCGTACCCAGCCTGGAATAAGACTTTTAAATGTAATTAATGAGCGCATCCAGTGCGCTGGACCTTGAGGATGAGGTGAAGTTTGGAAAACTAGCCCTCCCCGTCTCTGAGCAGGGTAGCTCCTGAGACTGCCCTCCCTTAGCTCTTGTTCATGTGGTATGTTTGTTCCTCAGACCAGTTCTGATTACTTATTTACAATTCATTCCAGTTGTGGGTTGGAGAGAGGATGCCTTTGGCAACTTCCACCGATCACGGTCACAACCTCCAGACAGTGCAGCTGTTAATAAAGAAAAATCAGGTAAGGATTTCTGCTCAAGCTAGTTCAGTCTGATAAATAATTGCTCCAAGTTATAAGACAGAAAATGTGAAGGCTTGATAATTTCTTTGGACCCTAACAGCTTGACATAAACACCATGGTGCTGCCCTTTAACAAGCCCTTTTCTGCCACGTACAGACTCTCCAGAAAGAAATCCAGGGGCACCAGCCTCGCATCGATGACATCTTTGAGAGGAGCCAGAACATTGTGACAGATAGCAGCAGCCCCAGCACTGAGGCCATCAGACAGAGGCTCGCCGACCTGAAGCAGCTGTGGGCTCTCCTCATCGAGGAGGCAGAGAAGCGCCATAGGCGGCTGGAGGAGGCGCACAAGGCCCAGCAGTACTACTTTGACGCGGCCGAGGCTGAAGCGTGGATGAGTGAGCAGGAGCTGTACATGATGTCTGAGGAGAAGGCCAAGGTGAGAGCGGCCCCCGTTCTCCCTGAGAGGCGGCGGGGCACATCCCTGCCCCAGGAGAGCTGCAGACTTGGACCTGAGCTTGTGTTCTCCTGGCGCTGCTATCTTTATACAGATTTCCCATGTTGCCTTTCCGGGGTAAGGGGGCACCAGGGTACTTAAAGGTGTCTAAAATCTGGCTGCTCTTTCTCCTTTGACACAAGACTTTCCTACCTGAGTCCTGGTGTGTCAGGAAGACTGGGTTCTCCTGGTCACGTTTGAAAGTTGCCAGAGTCCTTCCTCCTTATTCGTAGGTTCTTTAAACTTGGCATCATACGAGATGGTTCTGAGATCATGGAAAAGCATCTTAAGGGTCCACGATGCTGCTGGCTGTGTACTGCTAGACCACAGGTTTCAGCTATCAGGACACACTTGGCTCACCTGAGCTCGGCTCTCGGCCTCAGTGCGGTCTTCCTCATTTCCGTATTTCCCTTAGGTTCATCTTTTGAAAATACCTCCCGCGGTCCAGTCCAGACATGTAGATACTCTAGGAAAGCTTCTGCCTCCCACGTCACACTTCTGGTGTCTTTCTTTCTGCTGGTCCTTCCTCCTGCCCTGGCTTTGGGCTGGAGGGGACAGCTGTGGTTGTGACCATCCCCTGTCTTGTAGGATGAACAGAGTGCTGTCTCCATGTTGAAGAAGCACCAGATCCTGGAGCAAGCTGTGGAGGATTATGCAGAGACGGTGCATCAGCTCTCCAAAACCAGCCGGGCCCTGGTGGCTGACAGCCATCCTGAAAGGTGAGTGCCATTCAGCGACGGTGAGACCAGGCTCTCAGTGCCTCTCAGTGAGCATCTCTTCCTAGGCCACAAGAGGAAAACGGCAGCATTCATCAGACTCGCTGATGAAAGTGCGTCTGTGGGAGGCATTTTTAAAACACAGCCAGCAGGCCTGTGGTCAGTGGAAAGTGTGAACTGTTGCTTAACCCGCAAGAGCAATTTCCGAACACATCTCCTATTGGACAAGGCCCTAATGAAAGATTGTTGGTGTCATTAATCAAAACTACGGGTTGAGGGCGGCACCTGTGGCTCATTGAGTAGGGCGCCAGCCCCATATACCGAAGGTGGCGGGTTCCAACCCGGCCTCCACCGAAATGCAAAAACAAAACTAGCCGGGCATTGTAGCAGGTGCCTGTAGTCCCAGGTGCTCAGGAGGCTGAGGCAAGAGAATCACCTAAGCCCAGGAGCTGGAGGTTTCTGTGAGCTGTGTGACGCCACAGCACTCTACCGAGGGCGATAAAGTGAGACTCAGTCTCTACGGGAAAAAAAAAAAAAAAATATATATATATATATATATGTTGATTTGTACGGTAATTACCATAGAAGTTCAGTTTAGGAAAGTTGTTAGTATTAAGAGGAGTAGTAGATGAAATGAAAGCACTCCCAGGAAGAACAGAATGATACCACCTCTAAACCCTGACACATCAAGTGCTTAGAACACCTTTGAGAAAAGGTAAGAAGTGTGGTACTCATCAGCTGTCTACCAGGTTCCTGTATTAACTTTGAGAACTGTCATTTTAAGCTTTCTCTGAAACTGCCTTTTATGACTCAGACAATAAAAGAGTTGGCCTTGTGTATTTAACCAGGTGGTCGGGAGAAATAAGGTCAAAGGCTGTGTTGGTACAGGAGGTCCTCACGATGCCCGTGGTCAGGATTCCCAGGAAAGTAGGTTTCCTAGTCTCCAAAGATGGGGACCGGCAAGTTTTTCTCTCTGATAATCCTGTTTTGAGACGGTCGCTCCCGGGAAGGCGAGGCAGTCTCCTGACAGCTCGCACGGCTCCCGTGAAATGGGAGCAGCTGGGCCAGCTTCACGGAGGAGCACAGGGCCTCCGCAGGTGGGGGCTGGTGCATGCACCACTTGTCCCTCTGCAGCTCATACCCAAGATCAGAAGATCGCTCCTGGATTTTACATTAACTTTTCTGAAGTCAGAATCCCTCTCTCATGCCCAGGCTAGAGTGTTTATGGCATCAACCTACCTCATAGCAACTTCCACATGGGCTCAAGCGATCCTCCTGCCTCAACCTCCTGAGTAGCTGGGTTTACAGGTCCCACCTCCGACGCCCAGCTAATTCTTCAAGTCTTAGTAGAGAAAGGCATGGTCTTGCTCTTGCTCAGGCTAGTCTCAAACAGTCTACCCGCCGCAGACTCCCAGAGTGCTGGGATTACAAGTGTGAGCCACCATACCCTGCCAGCATTAGTTTTTAACATCAAAGGAAATCCTGATCTGCAGAGCCAGTGGTGCAGAGTTAGGGTTTCTCCCTGCAACTCCATCCCCTAGCTCCCACGATTACATGCAAAATGGCCTTCAGCCTTGATTATTGTGGTTTATTTACGTAATTACATATTGGCTCTTCATTAGAGGCCAATTTCAGAGTTTCATTTTTCAGTTTCAGTATGTTACACAGAGTGTCCTTCGAGAAGTTAGTGTAACATTCTATCTCGTTATCCCCACCTCATCTGTTTTTGACATTTACGATCCGTTCCCTCTGCTGCTCCCTCTCTCTCTCAGTGAGCGCATCAGTATGCGGCAGTCCAAAGTGGATAAGCTGTACGCCGGCCTGAAGGACCTCGCCGAAGAGAGGAGAGGCAAGCTGGACGAGAGGCACAGGTTATTCCAGCTCAACCGGGAGGTGGACGACCTGGAGCAGTGGATCGCCGAGAGGGAGGTGGTCGCAGGGTCCCACGAACTGGGGCAGGACTACGAGCACGTCACGGCAAGTGCATTAGGCGGGGCGTGGGTGGCTGTGCCACAAGTGATGGTGTGGAGAGTCACTGGCATTCCTCACTGTGAGCAAAAAAGATGCTGTGACTCAGCGCATAGGGGCTAGGTTCAACGTATTTTTTTATAAAACGGTGACTTGACTTAGGTTGGCTAACCTCTTTGTACCCCTTCTCCCCCCCATGCCTATAGTAAAAGGAGGTGGAGGCATAGCAGGCCTTTCTCTGCTGCACTGAACATAAGGAAACCTTATTGATAAGAGGTTCTAGAGTTAAGTGAGATCTGCTCTTTTTCAGTCCTGAGTATAAGCTATGACTGCTTATGAGAGGTTAATATTACATGATCACCCTCGCTTAGAGGCCATTTCTTTCCAAAGGACAGTCATGTGATCCAGACATAAAATGTTAACAGTCTCACTGATTTCTAATGTGCATGCTTATTTCAGATGTTACAAGAGCGATTCCGAGAATTTGCCCGAGACACGGGGAACATTGGGCAAGAGCGTGTGGACACAGTCAATCACATGGCAGATGACCTCATCAACTCCGGACACTCCGATGCCGCCACCATCGCTGAGTGGAAGGACGGCCTCAATGAAGCCTGGGCTGACCTCCTGGAGCTCATCGACACAAGAACACAGATTCTTGCAGCCTCCTATGAACTCCATAAGTTTTACCATGATGCCAAGGAGATCTTTGGGCGCATACAGGACAAACACAAGAAACTTCCTGAGGAGCTTGGGAGAGATCAGAACACAGTGGAGACCTTACAGAGAATGCACACTACATTTGAACATGACATCCAGGCTCTGGGCACTCAGGTGGGTAGGGGCAAGAGAGCTGCCCAGGGGCGATGGGGAGGTTTTCTCTCCACAGAGTGTGTCTTCGTGCTTCTCTGAATATCTCTGCGTTCCTTGGCTCCAAACGTATGCCTCCAAGAATTGCCCCAAATTAAGCACAAACGTATATGTGTGTACACACACCTTATATCTATTTGGAAGAATTACCAGTCCACAAAGTTCTATATTTGCCACATTTGCAAACAACAGATGACTGTCTCTGTGATTAAAAATAAATAAACCAGATGCTGGCACAAATATTTACAAGTTACAGGCTTCAACAAGAGTTCATGTATTAGGTTAGTTTATCTGTCCAGAGTAATTTCCAAAATGATTATTTTCCATTATCCAGGGTGTGAGGTACATATCTGGAAAGAGAGAAAACAAAATTCTAATGTTTAAGATGCCTGCTCTCTTTCTACCCGCCGTATAAAATGGATAAACTCTAAGACTTTGTTTAAAAGATGTTTGACAAAGTTGTAAGAATCTAGCATAATCACTCTCTACTTTTTTTTCTAGTGTCTGTATAATTTCTTGTTTAGTTTTATGCTTTTTAGTTGAAAACAAATTGTGGTTTTTTTCCCTTAAATTTCATGGTCCTAGAGAAGTCAGTTTCATAAAAGATGTTCCCGAATATGTTGGAGGTTTTGTTCTTTTCTGTGAAGAGTGTTGATCATCTAGTACACGGGTTTGCAAACTCTGTTAAAGGCCAGATAGTAAATATTTTTTACTTTATGAGATGTGCAGCTCTGCCCCCCTGCCATTGTAGCATAAAGTAGCTGTGGACAAAGCAAACAAATGTGTGTAGCTATTATGTTCCAGTAAATCTTTACTTTAAAAAACAGGCAGTGCAGACTTAGTCTCAGGCTGACCCAGTCCAGTGCATCAGCCTCAAGACAGCGTCGGTGTACTTTGGGATCTGTTCAGTGGAGGGACCACCTTGATGGCCATTGTCCTCTCACTTCCCCCTAATTCTTAATTCTTATAATTCTCTGTGGCTGTAAGTTTAATTCATCTCTCTAAGCTTCAGTTCTGTAACACTTTGAGGATTGAGATGATGCTTGTAAAACATGACATAATAAGAGCTCTATAAAAGGTTTCTAATTATCATTACATAACAAAAGCGAAACTTTGGGGTTGCCTAGAGAGGGAGCCAGAAAATACCTTAGCAGCACAGGTCTTCCCTTGGCACCTGTAAAATCATGTACTTCTAGAACTGCAAGAAAGTAAGAAATTATGGAGTTGCTCCTGATTTTTTAATGAACCCTTTTACCTCGTGAGACTCAGAGGTGAGGGAGCCCAGCAAGGGCCCAGGGATACCCAGCACAGGGATTCACCTCCTCAAGTCTGGCAGCCCCACCACACCTGCTGGGCTAAGCCTTTGCAGCCATGAGAGGGTGTGTGACCGTCTGCAACATTGGCCCATCCATGTTCGTTACCACGGTAACAGCAGAAGGGAAGGCTCTCGGCACAGAAGTCCTGGAGCACACAGTGCTTCCTCCTAGTGTCTCCCCTTGTGCCAGCTTGACCTGCCACCATCTCCTTTCTGCACAGGAGCCCCAGGAAGAAACAACACAGTCCTCGCACCCAAGAATGGTCTTGAGTGGCTATGCAAAGCAGTAGTTAGTTTTTGTGAGAATGTTCACTTCTGCAATCCTCTTCCACCTTACTTTTTGTTTTGAGAGCAAATTTTAAAAAGGGGGGGGGGGCTGAGGCAGGAGGATTACTTACACCCAGGAATTTTAGGTTGCCTTGAGCTGTGACACCACTGCAGGTGAGACTCTGCCTCAAAAACAAACAAAAACAAAGAGGCACAGAAAGAAATGTTTGGGAAGACTTGATTAGTTTTATAGGGAATTAGCTTTCTAGATAATGTCCTAGGACCTTGAATGTTAGAATTTGTGTTACACCTGAGCCATAATTAAAGAATAGTTCCAGAAGTTCCTTAGGATATGGAAATCTATCACAATAGAAACCAAATTTCCATTGGTTCTTCTTTATACCACTGGTTCTGTTTTTACCTTCTTTTTTTCCCACCTCCCCCCTTCGCTGGCACTGTCTGTCCCCACCGCCTTTACCGCCTCTGCATCCTCACATGGTGTTTCTCCAAAGGCTCCTCTCTCAGACGTCTGAAAGCGCTCACCGTCCACGACTGCTGTCTGCACCCTTCTTTGACCACACAGTTTCATTAGTAAATGATTGTCCATGCTCCAAGTGTGTCTGCTTTTAATTATATACGTGTACAGCACTGCAAATGTTAAGTACTTCATATAAACATATATGAGAAATAAATTTAAATATAAAATAGCTACCGTTATCAGTTTCTGTTATAAAAGGCATATGTATGCACACCCTCGCCCCTCAGAAAGGTGAGCGAGTACTCTGGGGTTTTTCCCTTTTCTTACCATAGAAAGTAGAATGTTATGTACCTTCCCTGAACCTCGCTTTTTTCCCTTTTTCATCATCTTGGAGCACTGTGCGTATGTGTACGTAGAGCATTTCTTTGTTCTTTTTCATGGCTGCATAGGATTCTCCTGTTGGATGTATCACCATTAATGTAATCAGTACTTCATTGTTACTTTATTTTTGATCTTTTGCTTTTATAGACAATGCAAAAGTAAATAATCTATCTGTATTTCATTTCCTAAATGTGCAAGAATTTTGTTAACTCCCCAAGGTGGGACTGTAAAATTAGAAGGTGTATGCACTTATAATTTTCATGGACATTGCCCTAGAGAAGTGTAGCCTGTCAGACTCCTGTCAGCAGTGAATGAGCTTAGTGAAAGTATGTCATCTGACTTGGACTTTTGCCAACTATTAAATGATGTTATACATTAGCTCTATGAAGTATCTTTTGATGTATAAGATTCATTTGCATTCCCCGCTATCTGAACTTTCTCTACATGCTGATTTTTGTGTTGGTTTGTTGGGTTTTTTCCTTTTTGGTAACTCACCAAAAATCCATAGACGTAAATGTACCGTTGGTTCCATTTACCAAATCACAATTCTCACTATTAATTTTCAGTTTTGCAAAGAGTATATTAAAATTTAGCTGGTTCAGGGCGGCGCCTGTGGCTCAGCAAGTAGGGCGCCAGTCCCATATACCGAAGGTGGCGGGTTCAAACCCAGCCTCAGCCAAACTGCAAAAAACAGAAAAATAGCTGGGCATTGTGGCGGGCGCCTGTAGTCCCAGCTACTCAGGAGGCTGAGGCAAGAGAATCGCCTAAGCCCAGGAGTTGGAGGTTACTGTGAGCTGTGTAACGCCACGGCACTCTACAGAGGGCGACAAAGTGAGACTGTGTCTCTACAAAAAAATTTAGCTGGTTCAGATTTCACCTTCTTTAATACCACTCAGTTGTTTTGATTACACCGGATGCTGTGTTTCTATTTTTGGAGTGTAGATGTCCCATGGTAAGACTTCTTGCAGGTGACACGTGCTTTGTTTTTAGCAGCATCACATGTCAATGAAAGGGTATTTTCAAAATGTGTTCTTCATGGTAGTTTCTCACTCATGATAAAAAACATTTGTCTTGACCCTGCCTGAAAGAGTAGGTGAGTATTTATTTGGTAGAAGTACATCCGCTGTGTCCTACTCATATATCCCATGCCACCTCCAGGAGACTTTTCGTGACTGAGCTCTTCTGCTTACATTCCTATAGAATTTTATTTATCTCTTTATAGTGTAAAACTTAAGAATGTAGTTCAGTAGATTTATAGAATATTTGCGTTTTCCTGACTGGAATCTTCATGAAATTGAGGCTCTTTGAGGGGCAAGGACCAGGTTTTGACTGGGGACTCCCTTCAGTATGTGAGCCGAGCAGCGTAGGGCAATGGTGGGGCCACCGTAGGCTCACTGGCTCTCGTTCCCCTGTGGCTTTCCAGGTGAGGCAGCTGCAGGAGGACGCCGCCCGTCTCCAAGCAGCCTATGCGGGTGACAAGGCTGACGACATCCAGAAGCGGGAGAACGAGGTCCTGGAAGCCTGGAAGTCCCTGTTGGACGCCTGCGAGGGCCGCAGGGTGCGGCTGGTGGACACAGGGGACAAATTCCGCTTCTTCAGCATGGTGCGCGATCTCATGCTCTGGATGGAGGATGTCATCCGGCAGATTGAAGCCCAGGAGAAGCCAAGGTAACACTCCCAGCCTACTAGGCAGGAGGAAATCAGGCTCACTGACCACTGGTCAACTGGGAGAAGGGATCTTCCAAGGAGAGGAAGGAGCTTTGAGAGCAGTTCCTGCCTGAGAGCTGCAAGGCCAGAGCAGGGTTTGGGAAGCTGTCACTCTGTGTGTCCTGCACATGTCCAGGGAATGCTGGGCTTGGTGTTGTCAGGCCCTCCCTGGGTCTCCCCGGCTCATCCCCCATTGTTCCACACTCACAGGCCTTTCTGCCCAGGTCTGTGCTCAAAGTAGGACCTCGTGCTCCAGGTGGCCACATGTCTGGGCACTAACTGTCTCATGTTTGCAGTGAGATGGTTTTTCTCAGTTCTTTTTGTTACGTCTAGATTAGAAGTCGTTTTATACCTTTCCATACACATTACTAAAGGTGTCCCTTAGCCTCAGTATGTGTGCTAATGGTGTCCTGGGCTTATTTAGTATTTCTTCTACCCTTTGGCTTTATTTCATACAGATTAGTGAAGAAAAGTTACTAGTTTAACAAGCTAGTGCAGACATAATCTCCAGTTTACCTCTGCCAGCTCCTGCTTCCACTGTAATTGAGAAACTGTGCTTTAGTAGAGGAAATATTTTTGTTGCATATATATAAATATATATTTTAATTACATTTCCTAGATCAGGGTTGTTGGGTTTTGATGCATGGAGAGCTGTCACTGCTCTGCTGGTTGCTGATGTCTAACCTGATTCCCACTCTGTGTGTTTTGTCATGTCTGAATAAGGAGACTGTATCAGCCACTATTGAGTTCACACATCTCAGACCTTTAGCAGCTAACTCTTCGGGGTATACTTGGAACACCTGTTACTGCCTCTGTACCTTCTCAGAGTCTTTTGGAAGTGCATTTCAAAGTGAAAATTTAAACAAATCCAGTGCAAACATTTTGAATTAATCATTCAGGCACCCACACAAAAATAAAGGAATTCTAAGTGTTTGGTTGTGTGGCTGACCCTGAATTGTGCTGTCACTGTGCTTTGTCTCCAGTGACCCAGCCTAAGCTCTATTGGTGAATTAGACTAAGAGGTCATCAATTTCCTTTAATTGCTTTCCTAAAGGAGGTATTGTTGGTCTGATTTTAGGGATGTGTCATCTGTTGAACTACTAATGAATAATCATCAAGGTATCAAAGCTGAAATAGATGCTCGTAATGACAGTTTCACAACCTGTATTGAACTTGGGAAATCCCTGTTGGCGAGAAAACACTACGCATCTGAGGAGGTAGGATACTGCTTTGCTTTGGGGCCAAGGGGAATTGTAGGTCATGTTAAGATATAAAAGGACTTTATTTGGGGGGAAGGTGTATGTATGTAGATGTGTATAATACAGAAATATGTATTTATATTCATACTCACATGCACATTCATATATTTCAAAACTCTGTATTTCTTGTGTATCTAGAATAGAATTATGCAAGACTCCAGGCCCAGAGCCAGTAAATTTATGGCACAGAAGACAATTTTTAAGGGCCTCTCCCATTGGCACTCTTTCTAGCTGGCCCCCTTTCATCACGTGACCTAGATCAGCTTCCTCTTCAGTGGATGGGATGATGGTGTTACAGAGAACGATTAGTTCAGTGTGTGCTCCCCCACCCCGCCCACCCCTGCATGGGAATGGATAGCCTCTTAGAGGTCAAGGTTTTGCCCCCTTGCTATGTGTCTCTTCCCAAATACGTTTGCTGAGGGAAGCCTCCTCTCGACAAAGTACTGTAGCTTGGGCAGGGCCCCGGCCTTCTTCCAGCCCCTTCTGGAAGGAGCACTGCCGTGCTTCCCTCTCCTTTCCTTTTACATAGACTGAGTAGTCTCTGGGTGTCTCCTGACCTATGGTGGTCCTTGCAGAAACTGTATTCTTCTTGGTCAAAGTGGCCCGTCAAGAGGGTGAGATACATTCTGTTAAGATGTGTTGGGGTTCCTTCTTTTGATACAGATCAAAGAAAAGTTACTGCAGTTGACAGAAAAGAGAAAAGAAATGATCGACAAGTGGGAAGACCGATGGGAATGGTTAAGGCTGAGTAAGGACAGACTTTACTCTTTCTGCTCTTTTTGGGTATCCGTGGGAAGCATGCAAGTTTATCTTTCTGCTTTAATTGATATGATATTGTTGTTTAATGATTTTGGCATTTTGGATGGTTTCTTGGTATTCTGTTTCATCATTCCATGGTAAATACTATTTTTAGGAAATTTCCTGTGGCGTATTCATTCTATTTCACCACGTGACCGATCTGAGAGTTATAAGTGGGATTCGGGCGTTCTTTAGGAACAACATGGGGTGACCATTCAGCACCCTGGGGGAGGGCACAAATAGAAACCCCTTCCCTCAGTCGTCTGCAAGAATTATTACTTCAGACTGAGGTGGATGGATTGCTTGAGCTCAGGAGTTCAAGACCAGCCTCAGCAAGAGTGAGACCTTGTCTCTACTTAAAAAAAAAAAAAAAAAAATACATATATATATATAGAAAAACTGAGGCAAGAGGTTCACTTGAACTCAGGAATTGGAGGTTGCTGTGAGCTATGATGCTATTGGTGCTCTGTAGATGGTGATAAAGTGAGACTCTATCTCAAAAAAAAAAAAAAAAAGAATTATGACTTTAGGGTCAAGATCAAAAGTTGACAGGATTAAGTCTTACATTTGATGTTCTCATTGGAAGATTAATAACGAAATACAAACTAACATCTCTTAAGGATTTGCTGTGAACTGGGCATTGTTCTCAGTTTTTTTGATCTGTGTCTGTATTTACTCCCCACAGTGATCCTGTGAGATAGATTCTATTTTAAATGCTCATTTTATAAAGGAATAGGTGAGCCAATACAGGGTTTCTAATGTACAGCATTGGGAATAGTATTTCATCATTGATATGAACACTAAAAGTCACCCAGGTCAAGTGGTGTTCACCTTCTTTTGCTGTCCTGCGGTGGAGCTCTGGGCTCTATCTTTGTGTTCTAACCCCATCCATGCACATCTAGGTGTTTCCTAGAAACTGAGCCCAAGGGGCATTTTCTAGGAAGGCCCAGAGCCCTCAGAAATCCCACTTTTGACCATTCTTTACATGAAGATTTGGTCTGTAAGTCTTGAGAATTCTAGAGTGCTTTTACTCAGTTCAGCGAAACCCATATCGCATACTGTGAACTAGGACCAGGTTGTACACTGGGGACAGAGTGATGACTTGCACAGCCCTTCCCTTGAAGCTGGTGAGTCCTTTGTGCAGAGGTGGCATCTTCTCCGTGTGGCCAAGCTGTGGGCATGCAGCATGAGGCACTGGAGGAGACGGCTGGCTCCTGGGGACACTGGTGCTACCCGTGGCCCATCTCTCACCGGAGCAGCCCCAGGCATTGCGCCATGAAACACAGAGAAGAATCAGCGTTAGCAGTAGCACAAAGCCATGTTCTAGTCTCTGTGTCTCCTCACATGTGGAGGAATAGAGTGAAACTGTAGAAGCCTTACCTACTATAGTGCTCCCATGTCCTTCCCACCCCCCCTCCCAGGTGAAACACGACTGCCTCCAGCAAGGGGTGGTTTATGAAGGCATGCTCCACCCACGCAGTCTGGCTGCACGTAGAACGTGAATCCCCGCAGGGCTCCAAGGGGAGCTGAGTGAGCAGAGTGTGTAGCGTGGTGGCTGCTGTCCCTCGTGTGGCTCCTGAGAACTTGAGATATGTAGTGAGAAAGCGCTTAAAGTATAAAATTCACGTCAGACTTAGACTTAGAACAAAGAATATAACACCTCAGTTTTATAAATACCAACTACATGTTAAAATGGTCATTTTTAATATATTGGGTTAAATACATTGCACATTAAAATTAATTTCACCTGTTTACTTTTACTCTTTTTAAAATGTGGCTACTGGAAAAGTTAAAGTTACACATCCATTTATGCTGGACAGCGCTGATCTAGAGTAGACGGGACATTATTGGTGCAGGTAGCTGCCACCGGAGAGGGCAGCAGTGCTGGGAGGTGGGGACTGCTGGTCTCGTACTGGCCAGCCTCACCCTCTCTTGGTATGCTGTGTAGTTTTGGAGGTCCATCAGTTCTCAAGAGACGCCAGTGTGGCCGAAGCCTGGCTGCTTGGACAGGAGCCATACCTATCCAGCCGAGAAATAGGCCAGAGTGTGGATGAGGTGGAGAAGCTCATCAAGCGCCACGAGGCCTTTGAAAAGTCTGCAGCGACCTGGGATGAGAGGTTCTCTGCCCTGGAAAGGCTGACAACAGTAAGTGCCGGTGGATGCTGGGCTGCTCTGCCTGTTTGTCCAGGGGCAGCCTTTTCTTCCTGCTTATCTCGTAGACTGGAAAATTCATACAGTTGCTCAGTTTTTAAAAAACAGAAGAATCTTCTTAAAGTTGGTGGCTCCCTTACAAGAGGACCGGGGACAGGCGCGGGCTAGAGATACAGGATGAATTACAAGAGCTTCCTGTCTAGGAATTGGTCTGTTGATCTGCCTTTCTCCAGTATCTCATGGAAGCTTTGGTTGAAAGGCAGTTAAAAGTTTCTTTAGAATTTCTCCTGGCTTAATCCTTGTCCATTATAAACTCCCCATTCCCAGTGACCTCTTCTGCCCAACATAAAGGCCTTTGAATAGGGAGCAAAGGCTTTTGCAGTAATGTTTTCTCTGCCAAGACTTTTGCACTCCTGGTAAAAAGCTGATTCTTTGCAGTATACAAAAATGATGTTTCTTTCTGATGTATACAATTCTGGGGATTTAAGATGTACCTGCATACTCGTGCATGCATATTGCTCATGAAATGGCTTCATTTCGATTAGAGTATTCTGTGGCTTTTTTATGTGTTGTTCGGGTTTTTGCTGAACACAGACCCCTGTCGCAGCACAAGCTGCTTCCTTGAGAATTACTCCAGGGCTGTCTTGGGTGTTTGTCAGAGCTCTCGTGGGGAGTCTAGCGTCAGCCCTCGGGCTCAGGTACTGTCCTCCTCAGCAAGGTTGAGAGCTGCATAATTTAGAAATGAAACCTGGCCTCCCAGGAGTCGTACAAAACAACTCACAGGAGTTTTGCCAGCCCGTGGAATAAGTACGTGGGCTCTGTTTCCTGTAGGTTTAGGTTGTAGCTGCAGTTCCTCCGAGCCTAATGCCATTGTACTCAGGCTGCCAGAGCTTCTGGTTGTCCAGTGTGGTCCAGTGGAAGACCAGCCAGGAGGACTTCCTGGGTTCCTAGAACCCTTCCCTTAAAAGAAGCAGAGTTTGGGACTGCGCTGAACTTGACTGTGTTCTCCTCAGTTGGAGTTACTGGAAGTGCGCAGACAGCAAGAGGAAGAGGAGAGGAAGAGGCGGCCACCCTCCCCGGAGCCGAGCACGAAGGTTTCAGAGGAGGCCGAGTCCCAGCAGCAGTGGTGAGTCACGGGCAGCTCTGGAGACTGGGCTCTGAGCTACGGTGGCAGGTGAAGTTTGTGGAGCATCTGTTGGCAGCCTTGCTTTGCGAGGCCCAACCGCATGACCTCCTAGTAATTGCTTCTGTAGACTGTGTAGAATCTGTAGAGTCACCCCTGAGTATGGTTTGAGGATGTGGACTTGTGCACAGCCTCATAGCTGCATAGATGGCAGAAGTAGAATGTGGACCTCGCCTTCCCCCTGCCTGCACACGCACAAACACTCAGAATCTCTCCGTGGCTGAATGGCTAGAGTGAACTACCCAGACTACAGGCCAGTTTTGTGGTAATGCTCTTTGAAAGCTCCAAGTGACTTTACACAAAGGGCCGAAATTACTCTCTTTTCAGAAGGCTGATTATTTTGCCCTAGAAAATGCTCCCAGCCACCTCTAGTGCTGCCCTTATCTGGTGTGGAGCAGGGCAGGGCATTCCTGTCATCTGTTTTCTTTATCTAGAGTCTATTTGAAACACTTGGAAGTTAGTTTTTAAAAGTTTTTAAGTTACATTCTGTGAAAGGGTTGCTTATGTTCTTCTGAGGAAAAGTCGTAATGAGATGGAATGATGTTGTTCTCCCACCCTCTCTGACGTTTTCCTCTTTGTTTTCTTCCTTCCTTCTTCCCTTCCCTCCCTCCCTCCCTTTCCCTTTTCTTTTTCATTTTTGACCCCCTCATCAAACAGGGATACTTCAAAAGGAGAGCAAGTTTCCCAGAACGGTTTGCCGGCTGAACAGGGATCTCCACGGGTTAGTTACCGCTCTCAAACCTACCAAAACTACAAAAATTTTAATAGCAGACGGACAGCCAGTGACCAGCCATGGTCTGGACTGTGAAGTTCACTACCATTTGTCAAGAACCTCCCTTTTCAATTCCTGTCGGTTTTGACTTTTCAGCTTCCACTTCAACCAAAATGTTAAAAAATTTTACTTAATTCATAGCCTTCCTTGGTTCCCTATTTGTTTGCATTTATTTTAATTCATGTTTATTTGAGCCTCTTAACTGATGGATGCCCAGTGGCCTTAAAGCAACGCACTTAATTTTTGTTTATTTACTGTGAGTTTTATATTTTATTAAGATTTTTCAGCGATACCCTTACATGAGTAATTGAAATGAAATTAAATGAGATTACAGCATAATGAAGAAGAAAACTAGAATCTTAACAGGTACGACACATCCAGTTATACTAACAGGGCACAGCACCGTGCTGTATGTAGCCCCCTTTAGAGATGTTATTAACCTGCAGTAGTTTACTCATGAGCAGGAAGACTAGTGAATGAGGAAGAAGACATTCAATGCTCAGATGAAAGCCGCAAGTCAGCTGTGTAACATTCCATAAAGGATGCATGCTTGTAATGACGGTGACAAAAAAAAAGAAGTCAGATATACTCTGGAAGCTATTCTAATTTGGGGCGTACAATCTCAAATGTTTTTGAGACCTTTGGGTCATCATTACTTTTTATGGACCAGCCCCTCTCTTTCCTGCCAAGTCCCAAATTGAGAACTGCAGGCATACTTGGAGCAGATGCTGCAGCCAGCCTTGGGAGTAAAGTGCCCGCTGACGGCGGCCGCCACCTCTGGTCACTGTCATACCATGGGGATGAGGGGTGCAGCAAGTGAGAACAGTTCTCAGTGTGTTTGGGAGGCCTACCTGCCAGACCTCTCCACTCAGTCAGTGACTTCAGGGTGTCAAAGTGTTTTAATTTTCCAAACAAATGGAACAAAAGCCATTCTGGTTCATCCTGATTACTTGAACGTTGGACCGGGCCTAGGAGCACCTGCATGCCTCCTGGCTGCATAGGTCATTCTAGTGTCTCTGCAGACAGAAACTTCCTGTACGTCTCAGACGAATCTTCTGATTCGTTATTTATTTTCTTAAGACTTGTTGTGGAATACTCTAAGTCTTTTAGGATGGCATTTATCCTACATTTAGGCTATAAGCAGGGATTGAAAGTATCTTAACAGAAATCCTTTTCCTTAGAAATAAAAGCTAGCAAAAGAGGTGATTTCCTGGTACTGATAAAGACGAAACCAAATCCATTACTACATCAAAGCCTTGGGAGACATTCACTTGCTCATTTGCCATATTTAGATGTGTTAGTAGAATCAGAAACCTGTTTTGATATGTGTTCTCCATGAGTTAAGTCTAATTTGTCTTTATTTCATGATGCATGTCTTTTTTTTTTCTTTTGTCAGGATAACATCATATAGCATCTTGTTTGTTTCTCCTTATCTCTATGTACATATCTATGTACATATCTATCTACTTGAGATCGTAGATAGGTATATAGATAGATGCCAAGCTTCATATGTTCTGGAAGTAGTGTGCACCATGATTGAGTCTCTGCCTTATACACCAAAATTCACGTTAGAAAAAAACTGCTGCTTTGTCTTTGATCATTAGGAAGCCCTGATGTTTCTGGCTCTAAATTACATAATGTGTGTCGTTGATCTGTATGTATATATGTGATGTTTTCATATATATGTGTATGTTTTTAAATTTTGTATCATCAGGACAGATACCCAATTTTATGCTTTTTGTATTAGGAGGACCCTCTCCCCAAGAAAGAACCATGGAAGCACACAGGAAGGCCATACTGTGATGCTTTTAGCATTTGCTCTTATACCTATTTTTATCTAGATTTTTAAGTTATAGCTTCCCAGAACAAATTTTGATTACAATTGGATTGCTTTGGAAGAAGAAAAAACACTTTTCATTGTTTTGAGTGGTGGTGCAGAGACTCAAGTTAATGAATAGTTGACAGTAGTGTTGCTCGGTGGTGCACTTTGAAAACCAATCGGGGGTTTCCTGTGCTTCTAGTTGTCACGTTACATTTATGTTCACCTCCTGATTTAAGTATCTCGGGCATGCCCGGCCACTAAAGCGCTCTGGACTAATTATTGCTAAAGAGAAGCAACGTGGGGGGGAGTGGGCATATTCACATGTACCCATCATTGATCAGAGCACCATGATTTGCTTTTGATGTTTGTCTCTAGTGGTGTGTTGTCTATTGGCATGCTTAAAGCACATGTCCATTAAAATTCATTTTGTTTCTTTTATTTTCCTTGTTTTCTTCGTTAGTGATTCATTTGCATAAACATTAATATCTCTGCATACTGGTTTGGGGTTTTTCTCTTTCCTTCTAACGCTAAAGAAAAAATTTTTGCTGCAGAATTTCCCTCAGAAGAGGCTTCCCTGGCCTTCATCTACCTTGAAGTCTGACCAAGTATGATAAATTTTAGCCATTTTTAAGTAAACATCTCCCTATCCAGGTTGCTGCTGTTCCTAGCAGCTTTCAACACAAACCTGCAGCACTAAATTTTTTTTTAACCTGGTTTCTGTATATACTAACCCCATGTCTCTCTGGACTCACACCTGGCTCCGGCCTTCCAAACCAAACTCAAACTTCATCCTCCCCAGAATTTTCCCGAAATCTCACACGAAAGGAGATTTGTAGACTCTGAAACCTACTCACGTTCTTTTGACTCAGGGTTTTGTAGTTTTGGTGATTTTCTCTCCTATAACTCTGCTTTAAAAGTGAGAAGAGATAGAAATATTTAAGCAGGCCGTTGTTCATAAGCACGTGTCTACAGGCTGTCAGTGGCAAGGCCTGAGTAATCACCATGCACACAGATACCTACACCACCGCCACCACACACCCCTGGTGTCTTTCTGCCCCAATAATCCATTTTCTACATTGCCATGAGAGTAAAGGCAGTTTTTTCAGTCAAAATCACCTTGAAATTGTGTAGCGTCTAGTCTCACCCAAACTCTGATGCTGATTGTGATAGTTTGCATAGGTGTAACTTAAACTCATGATTCTTCCTCCCTGCCCAAGTTTTTAACAGCCCTTTTCCCAAAAAATTATTTTTCTTGACAATCAAGCATTGGGCCCAGCCATTTAGGTAAAACCCAGTAAGTGAGAGATTCCATTCCCAAGAGATGACAGAGCCAAATGTTCAAGTGGTGGTGGCCAGACTACCGTGTATCCTGTCAAGGTTGTTGCTGCTAATTTGGTGTCACTGGTTCTGGGCAGCAGTGGTGGGGGACGTATCTAATGAACGTGCCATTGACTCCTCCATGTTTGTCCGTGTACGAGGGGTGCAGGTTGTCTGTAACCCACTAAAGCGTCAGCCACACCCAGCTTTAGTAACTCGCTAATCCCATACCCTGGGTGTATCAGCCAGGGGCTGCTACAGTTAATGGTACACAGTTGATGGTACACAGGCTGAAAGTGATAATGAATCAAGACCCTACTACATTTCCAAACCGAAAAGCCATGAGGGTTACAATTTAAGTGAGCTTGGGAAGGAACGCTCCGGAAGACGTCTCCAGCCTGAAGGGTCAGAGCCGCTGGCAGCCTGGCTGTCTCTGGGCTTCCTCGTCTCAGTACAGCAAGGACCGTGATCAACCAACCCGTGATGGGGAAGGCCCTGGTTCTGTCTTTGTTTGGGGGTAAATAGCTGTGTGGTGTTGAGTGACTGTGATTGGCTTTTCCAGCTCCTTTAACACAAACTACAACCCACTCACGATACAACTTCGGCAGATGTGGTTAAATTGATGTTTGTTGACTTGCCTCATTTCCTTCCAGCTCTTAAGTTCCAAAGTCTAACTGGGGTGGTAGATGTGAAATGCATGATTGTTGTCCTAATTTCTGCATGTGTTTATGACAATGTGTTGAGGGGCGGGGGAGGGAAGCCAGACAGCATTTTCAGAAACCAAAGTTCTTTCCTTTGTCTTATTCCGGGGGAATGCCGTGTAGCTCTGGTAGAGTTGTCTGTCGGTCTGTTTGTGAATGCCCTTTCGCTTCAACTTCAGCCCTTCTGGTGGCATCTTGGTTCTAAGGTGGCTGCTGTATAACGTCCACTCTCTCTCATATTTAATATGTGTGATTGTTACGTGTCCTTTTGTTTTAAAGTAACTGTAAAAGCAGATGATCTGAGTTATATTAGAGAAGATGGATTGATCAGAGGAGTAGAGTGCAGTAAAACTCATACTGACATTTCGCTTTTCTCATTCCCCCATAAACGGGCGGGTATTAATCCATTCCCACCTTCTAATGTCCCTTGGTGTCCAGCTGGCTTTGTGGGGTGTGCAATGGTTTTACTGTACTGCCTCGATCTCTGCCAGGCATTTATACACAGCCACGTGAGCGAGTCAGTTAGAGAGTATGTGGCCACGCCTGTGGCTCACAGAGGTAGCTGAATGGCCTCTCTGCTATCCCTAGGTGGCAGAAACGGCGGACACAAGTGAAATGGTCAACGGCGCAACAGAACAGAGGACGAGCTCGAAAGAGTCCAGCCCCATCCCCTCCCCTACCTCGGATCGCAAAGCCAAGACTGCCCTCCCAGCCCAGAGTGCTGCCACCTTACCGGCCAGAACCCAGGAGGCGCCTGCGGCCCAGATGGAAGGCTTCCTGAATCGGAAGCACGAGTGGGAGGCCCACAATAAGAAAGCCTCGAGCAGGTAACGGCAGCAGAAGCTGCACAGCAAGATGGCAGTGAGCCCGGTATGGGGTGAGGGGGAGCCTGTGCTCATGTGGGTTCCTTCGTTTGGTAGCTTCCTGGGCATTGCATTCTTCACCTCTGAAAGCGGAAGGCGAACCCTGCTCATTTATGAGGGTGGAACAGCAGAAAGGGGCCTAGTAGTTTATCCAGAGAAGGAATCTGTTAGTTTGAAATTAAAGAATCTTTTCTCCCCTAAGTGAGATGACTTTCTCGTAAGAGTCCTCATAGGATTTTTTAAAAGACACCTGCCATTTCCCTTGGCCTTGTTTCTGTGTCATACTCTACATATATATATTATTTCCCAATAAGCCCTAATTTTATTATTTAGCAGATGAGGGAGGGGAGGCTCCGAGAGGTTTAAAGAGTTTGCTTTCTGTAGAAACCTAGTACATGGTGAAGCTAGAATGAAACCCCTCTGACTCCAAAGCCTGTGGCTGAACCAGTAGACTACCTGGGACCGTGCGGTCATGCAGCTTGTATGATGTACTGTCTGAGCACTGCCAGGCACACTGAGGGTGGCACAGGGATTTATGTGTCAATACAGATAGATGCCTTAATAAAATTAGGGTATTCTGACAGTTAGCCATACTATAGGGGAAAACCGTATTCCACCTCACCCAAAGGTGCCATAAGTGCTGCTGTCCCTGAATCTGTCTCCCCATCAAGTTGCCAAGCCACGTAAAGAATGCAGCTGAGGCTGCAGGAGCTCCTGCTTGCGGACGGCCATGGAGCCTGGCCTGTCCCCCATCACCAGAAGAGGGCACCACCACAAAGCGTGCTAATTAAACACAAGTAAAAAGGAGCCTCAAGCATCTCTCTTCACTAGAAAAGGGTACCACGTTTTTCCCAGATACAGAGAAAGAAGTTAACACTCAGACCCGGCAGTGTAGCAACACGTGCCCTGTCCCAGGAATCTCGGAGGGATTCTGTTCCAGCGCTAGTGTCAGCAGAATTTAGCACGGGCTGTGAATAGGAGTCACACACGTGTGAGCGTCACCGGTCAGACCTGCACTTCTCCCAGGGGAGTGCGGCACAGAGCCTTGATGACCCTTTCTTCACTGCTCAGGTCCTGGCACAATGTCTATTGTGTCATAAATAACCAAGAGATGGGTTTCTACAAAGATGCGAAGACTGCTGCTTCCGGAATTCCCTACCACAGCGAGGTCCCCGTAAGTTTGAAGGAAGCTGTCTGTGAAGTGGCCCTTGATTACAAAAAGAAGAAACACGTATTTAAGCTCAGGTGAGAGTTGCTGTGCTTTGTGGTTACCTGAGAATGGGTTTATTTTTGCTGTGGGGCTGGTTTTCTTAGACACTGTGATTAGTTGGTTTTCTGCCATTTTAAATCCCCAATAAAGTGAAAAAACAATTTGGCACATATCTCAGCCATTAGCTTCCCTGTGGTTAGCAGTACAGTTGAGCATTGAGGGAAAAGGAACTTTGGTTTTCATAACCTGGAACTTAACTGTTCCTAAGACTTAAGGTGAATTATTCCCATTTCACGATTTAAAAGGAGCTTAGAAAAATAGTTGCCCCATCTTCTCAGCTTATCCCAGGAGTTGCTATTCTTTTACTCATGACTTATCTGGAGATGGGTCAAGTGAATCATCCTGGAGCCGGATAGAGACAAACAGGAAATGCTTGGATGGGGCCTGGGGCCCTGTCCCCTAACTCGGCAGCTGCCACTGAAATCATACAGTTCCAAATGTCTCTACCCTGTCAGACACACACACCTCCCTGCAGAGTGCATCCAAGCTCAGAAGTTCTGTTTATACTTGAAAGTGGGCAGAAGCATTATTTTATCTTTTAAAAAATAAAAAAATAAGCATGTCCGTGGTTAGAATGTTAGCTTAACACTGATGAGCTCTTTTGCTTTGGGATCTGAAAAGCTCTGGTCTTCAGTAATGTGTGTGTTTCGTGCCAGTTGGACTAGAATGAGGACATTAGGAGGAGAGAGTTTCAAATGGTGAGATTTATTAGGGCCTATTAACGCACAGTGTAGGGCTTTGGAACACTCCAATTTTGCAGGACACGGCACAGCCAGCGTGACTCCTGGCTGGATTTCCGCTCTGTGTTCCCTGACTGTGGCTTTAGCGAGTTGGGTATAGGCCCAGGGCGGTAACCCTCTTGCTTTTGACAGCAGCAGTGTCACACTCACTGGTGACCTCACTAGGGTGGTTTCTTTCATTCTAGGACATATATTAGAAGAAAAATCTAGAAGACCTTTTCTGTCCATCTCTTCGGAGACTCTGGAATTTATAAATGTAGGGGATACAAGTTCAGTACCAGAATCTCAAAGGGGCTCTCTCCTGAAGTCAGTTCAGACCACTGATGAAACATCCACATGGTCTTGGCCATGACAAACCCCAGTGTTTTGTTCAGGGCTTTTTGTGATCGTTCCAGTGGATTGGAGCACCGATCTGCCTGTGTACCTTATTTTGGCACAACTGTGTGGCTTCTTAATGTCCAGGGTACCGCTGCTGGCCCTTTGCAGGCATGGTTGTATGTAGCACTCTAATTGACGTTCTGATGTGATTCCTTTGGTCTGCCTGTATTTCGCATAGGACGTGGGAGTTGTGGGGTTTTTATTTTTCTGAAGTTAAGTCGTAACTTACTTTTCTTCCTTGAAATTACAGATTAAATGATGGCAATGAGTACCTCTTCCAAGCCAAAGATGATGTAAGTTTTTAAATTTTGCTTCTCTCAAATACTTAAAAGTTTTCAAGTGTTTGTGAGGAGCTAGGCGTCATTCATAGTGTTAATTCAGATGCCCAGCGATGGACTGGGCTCCACAGTTACTCCCACCGGTGAGTATCATCTAAGGGTCCATGGCCAAGAGAGGCAAGCTAGTGCAGGGTCCCCAGAAGTCGATGGAGGAACTCCTTTCCCACCCCTCCAGTGGCACAGCTGGGGGTGGTCTCAGGACTGGGCGTGGATTCTGATGCACAGTCAGCCGCCTCCTCCCTGCACCCCCACCTGTGTCAGCCGTTCATGGTTGTACTCCACCTTGACGAAGGAGGAGTACTTGATAAAAAGCATATCTAATGCCTTAAATTTCAGAAAGTACCTTCTAGAGTAGGATCTGACACCCCACAGATTGATAGCAGTCTTACAGATTTGTGGGCCCTTACACGGGACTGATGACCTTCAGGTACTATAAAACTGAGTTCTTACGGGAGGTCCAACCATGCTTACTCTCCAATACTGAATCAGAGGTGCATTTAGGAACAGTGTCCAGAAGGGATTCTGCTTCCCCCTCAGTCAGCCAGGTATGCGCATTGCCAAGGCTTCCTAGTCACAGAGGCCCAGACAGTCACTCCCATGAAGCCGGAGCACCCTGTGCCTGCACCTTAGAGTTGGGTCTCACCTGTGTCCCCTCCTGTCCAGGAGGAAATGAACACGTGGATCCAGGCCATCTCCTCTGCCATCTCCTCTGACAAGCACGAGGTGTCCGCCAGCACCCAGAGCACGCCAGCATCCAGCCGGGCGCAGACCTTGCCCACCAGCGTCGTCACCATCACCAGCGAGTCCAGTCCCGGCAAGCGGGAGAAGGACAAAGAGAAAGACAAAGAGAAGCGGTTCAGCCTTTTTGGCAAAAAAAAGTGAACTCCTTTCCTTCCTCCTGCCCTTCTCTTACCTTTTCAGTGAAATTCCAGCATGCAAGCTCAGAACCAACACATTACTCTCTGTGCCTAATGTTCCTCAATGTGGTTGATTTTTTTTTTAATTTATAGAGCATTTCGGGGGAGGGGGGACACCTAAACACTTTATCTCCAAGTCACAAAAGTTTGAGGTGCAGAGGGAAGGCCAGATTTTTTTAATGAAATTATATAGATTAGATCTCAGTATTTAAACTGTTCCTCAATTTTGTGAGGCTGTGTTGGAAATAACCCGCCTCTAGTGCTGTTGGTATGCAAGGCAGCGGTGCTTAAACAATATTTCCTGTGCTCAGCTCACCAGAGACAAAATAGACCAATCTCCTGACACCATTCTCTTCCATTTACTTCCGGTGGTTACCCTGAGTCTTGACTATTAGAAGTGCCCGGACTGCGTCCAACCTTTATTAAACAGGTGGTGTGTTGCAATCTCGCTGCAGCCATTCTGCAGCTGCGCGTTCTGACCAAACCATTTGTACCTGGCATCACTCACTAACATACGACATGCGGCTTTTCTGCATCAACTGCTACGACGGTTAAGAATGTCCGTATACCAGAAGGAATATAGAAAACTGATACTGTTTTAAATAATCTGTAATTTCAATTTTTTTTTTTTTTTGCTGAAATACATTATATTGTATGTTTGAGATAATTCTAGTACAAAGTATAATAAAACTAGTTGTATAATAAACCCTTTAAATCATTGGTAAGTGTACAAGTGGTGGACCTAAAGCATCTACTGGACAAAGTAATGTTACTCTAATGGTTACTTGCTCGTGCGTTGCCACACTGTGTTATAATTTGCTTCATTACCTTGCTATTTGATACATAGTGTGCATTTCTCTGTCACTGTAACTACTGTAATGACAAATTTTCATCTTACTGCACAATCAAAATGACATTGATAGGAATGAACTCCAGAGGCTGGGCCTGAACTGGGAGCTGGTCGCTCAGGCCTGGTGCTCAGTCGTCCGACCTGTACCTCTCAACTTTTGCCCTATCTGTTAAATATATGCTATGTCATTAAATGCTTTTAAATCTAGCATGCTGACTAGTTGTTTTTTTACTCTGCTGCATAGTCACATCAAGTACGGAAATTACAAGGGGAAAAATAGCAAACGGGAAACATCATACAATCGATCTGAGTTCCCTTTGGAATATTTCACAGTTGTAAGATACACCAACTTTGAAAACTGCAAGAAACAGGATAATAAATGGGAATGTTTTGTAGTTTGACACATCCAGATCTTATCTTTTGTTTATGAAAAAGTTATCAGGGAGCTTGCTAAACTAGAACTCTGGGACAGGGTTGGCTGTCGTTGTCTGTAAAGGAATAGAGATAGTAAATACTTGAGGCTTTGTAGGCTGCACCGTCTCTGTTGCTCAGCTCTGCTGTTGTGTAGCACAGAAGCCGCCGTTGACAAAGTGTTAATAGGCATGGCTGCCTATTCCAGTAAAACTGTTTAGGGACACAAATTGGAATTTCATACAATTTTCACATGTCACATGATATTCTTTTGATTTTTTAAAAATATTCAAAATATGAAATCCATTTTATATAGAGCATACTCCCCCTCCAAAACAAGCAACAGGCCAGATTTGCTGGGGTATGCTGACCCCAGCATTGAGTCATGGGCTATTTATAAGTGATAACACCTGTCCAGTATTTTCTGAGTGTTAACAACTCCATACCATGTGCACGTTGTCTTGCATGAAGCAGCAGTGGCTGCTAGCATTATGGACATACAGCAAGTTATTCCACAAAGCATCCCAAATGTGGCATGGGGCCTGGGCTGCACAGCTGAACGGAATCCCCTGCTTTGTCTTAATTCTAGACGACCCGAGATCTCACTGTCTTCTCCTCCCCACTTCTCACGTGGACCCAATGCCATTCATCTTACTATGACAGGCCTTTGCCTTTGCCTTCCTCAGGCTTGGAAGATGTTCAGTTATCAACAGGCCAAAACATTTAAATATCTTGGAAACCATCATGATTAATTGTATTGTACTTTTGACAAAGCCTTGCACATGGGAGGAAGTCCACACCAGTAATCCCAGAATTCCATGAGAAATAACAGGGAACATTTAGCACATAATGTCAGCAGATCACAGGTGTGTGGTTATGAAGACTGGGTTGGTGGTACTTACTTTCTCTTGCTGCACTTGCCAAGCATCCACCGAGGTCTGAAAGTGGAAGATCATGGGCGGTGAGAAGAGAAACAGTGTCAGAAGACCCCAGCTGAGATAGACGTGTTCCCTGTCAGAAGTTCAGGCCCTACAGGGTCGTAATGAACTTCAAGTCTGGTAGGGCAAATAAGGGATGATTTGGTGGTTGCTGGTTTTTGTTTTATCACCTCCACTGTCTCATTTTGAGGAGTGTGCACATTTGACTCCAGTTTTTAGTGATACAGTATGGGCAATAATTACAGCCCCCCTGTGTATAAATCAGAAGCATGGGAAGCAGTGAAAACAAGGCTATCGGGATATGAAATGGCATTTCTGATTGAGTAAAGCCACTTTGTGTCACACTTGAACATCTCAAGTTGGGACGCATCTTCTTGGTCGTGTTCTGGTTGAATTGGCTGTGGTTCATGAGGTACCTACAGTGATGGTGCTGCTTGTGGTCCATGGCATCTTGAACAGATACAGCAGTGTCTCAGAAGGACAGTGGCACACTGTCATCTTTCCACGTTTCTGGCATTCATAGAATCGGTTGTGTGTGGAGATCCTAAGGCATGCTTCCCCTGGGTACATTCTGTGTGTCCGTTAGTTGGAATTCATAAATATTTCCCTTCATATAGCAGCATAGTCCATTTAGGAAAGGCAGGATAAATGCTTGTCTTTCCCATTATTTACATTATTTATACTACTTTCCTAAAACATATTACTTACACTGAATTGGTTCCTATCTTCTAAAGATGAGCAATTTTTAACATATTAAATATAGTAACATAATAAATATACTAAGGGGTTTTTTTCCAGTGAACTTATCTCCCTTTTCCTGCTGAATATATTTTGTAGTTTTGAACTGACCTTTTCTAAGCATGACCTATAAGCCCAAAAGGTAATTTTAAAAGAAGAAAATAAAAACTCCATTAGAGCTCAAGACTTCTTTCACTTTCCATCTCCCAACGCGATTTATCAATGAAATTATCCTTTCTGAAACTTAAAAATGTCCCATCTCTGGTGAAAGCCTCTTCATGTTGGCTTCAGAGTCCTTTTGATATAACCCTAGTGTGGGGTTAGAAATCCCCACATGTATGTCTCATGTACTTCTCAACTGAGTAAGCCACTAATGGGTTAAACTGGCTTTTGCCTTCACAGAAAAAGCAATAGATTTGGGCAACCCTGAGGCAAACACAAAGACTGTTTTATGGTCATCCAGGAACAG
>CAUYON010086810.1:0-14594 GCA_963573935.1 Arctocebus calabarensis
TGGTACATGTATACCATGGAATATTACACAGCCTTAAAGAAAGATGAAGACTTTACCTCTTTCATGATTACATGGATGGAGCTGGAACATATTCTTAGTAAAGTATCTCAAGAATGGAAGAAAAAGTATCCAATGTACTCAGCCCTACTATGAAGCTAGTTTATAGTTATTGTATGAAGGGTGTAACCCAACTATAACACAAGAATATGGGGAAAGGGGCAAGGGTAGGGAGGGGAGGGGGAGGTTGGGGTTGAGGGAGGGTAATTGGTGGGGCCACACCTACGTTTCATCTTGGAAGGGTACAGGCGAACCTTACCAAATGCAGGGTATAAATGTCTTCATATAATCACTGAGAAAATGCCAGGAAGGCTATGTTAATCAGTTTGATGAAAATAGTTAAGATTGTATATGAAGCCAGCACATTGTACCCCTTGATTGCACTATTGTACACAGCTATCATTTAATAATAAAGACAATAACACTTTTAAAAAAATTGGGTACCTGTAGATGATAGATATGTTGAGTTGCCTGGTTATTATCTTTTCACTAAATATATGTATATTAAAAGATTATGTTTTATATCTTTTATATATGTATACACTCCGTATTTCTTAAAAATTAAAAAAAGTAATATAGTTTCAAGCTAATAAAATGTAGAAACACCACAAATTATTAAATTACAAAGATTCTTTTGATTCTGACCCCCCCAACAAGGACTAAGAAGCAATAATACTGAAGTCAAATATACCCTTGCATGTATACCTCCCATTAGTGATGGCTGGAGTTCACAGTTCAGGGTGATCATTATTACAATCCATTAGCTAGAGTTTTATGTCAATGACTTAACGATTTAATAAATGGTGTGTCATAAGGGAAAAATCAACAACAACAAAAATATGTAAGTGTTCAAAATCTAAAAGTTGCTTTCTTGAGATGTCGCTCTTCTTAAAAAAAAATAAAATATTTATGGCATATGGTATTCAACCAATTACAGATCACAGACAGTAAAGACGTGTCAGTTTGTTAGATTGGCGCTTTTGATCTGCCTCTAGAGATGGTCTGATGCAACCTCTCCATTGTAGGTCTGACCAAGAGGGCGTTAGGAGTCATTGTACTCAGCTTGACAGAACTTTAGACAGACATTTACCTGACTCACTTTCTTTAGAATATTTGATTAGACTGACCTCACTTTCTTTAGAGTATTTGATTAGAAAATATAAAGTTATAAGTTCTTCCACTCCTTTTTTTTCAATGTAAATATTACCCCTGCCGTGTAGTACTTTAATAATCCAGGAACATATTCTCAAGGACCTGAGAGCCTTCCCTTTGAAATATACATGTGTATATGTGTGTGTGTGTATAGATATAGATACATATTTTATATATATATATATATTTTTTTTTTAAGACAAAGTATCACTTTGTGGCCCTCGGTAGAGCACTCTGTCATAGCTCTCAGTAACCTCAAACTTTTGGGCTCAAGAGATTCTCTTCCCTCACAATCCCAAGTAGCCAAGTAGCTGGGACTGCAGGCACCTGCCACAACGCCCAGCTACTTTTAGAGTTGGGGTATCACTCTTGCTCAGGCCAGCCTTGAGCCTGTGAGCTCAGGCAATCCACTCACCTCTCAGTTTCCCAGAATGCTGGTTTTTGAAATATAATCATCAAGTTAGTTTGTGTCCATATCTCTCAGTGTTTATATGATGGTAGGAACATAATATTAATAGTGACGCCTTAAGATAAATTGTAAAACTACTTTCTGTCATATAAATATAAAAGGTTACTTTTCCCTTGAATAAAGGGCATTAGTATACACACATGGCCTATGATCCTTTCATCTTCTCTTTTAAAAATGCTTCAGCCATTTCTTTCAATAGTGTTGAGCTCAATTGAATTCTGGGCTCTCACTTCTACTGAAATATCCTTGGAAAAATTATTTCCTGCTGTTTAACTTTGTCCAGTGCAATATTGGCTGGAATTTGAAGATTCAAGTATTTGTTCATTTGGTATAAAAATTGAGGATCAAAGTTCAGCTTTTTAATAACTAGACATGTATTACTTTTTATTGATGATCTATTGAGACTCAAATTTAGGTCCATTAATAGATTATAAACATTGTAATATTTTCCTTTCTTTTTCTTTGAAATATGTCTTGACAGAAAATTTAAAGCAATCTAAAGTAAATAGGCATTCAGAGTCTGTGTTTTAAGACTGTATCACTAATATCTCCACTAATATCTCAAGGATTCACAATTCTTGCCAATTTTATGTCCACAATCTTAAGATGATACTTTTTAATTTTAGCCATGGATTTTCAAATCTATCCATGATATAATTATGAAATTGCATAAAATATTTTAAAATCAGAAATGAGCCCCTGATACAAAAAAATGCTAGATTAGAATCACAAAACTCAAGCATGCAACTTTTCTTGTTCTCCATATAAAACTTGGTTTTGTCTCTAGATAACATATGTGTGTATGTCTGTGTGTAGGTGTATACAGAGGGTGCCAAAACTGTATACACATTTAAGATAGGAGAAAACTATATTAAAATGGTAACATTCAGTATCTACTGATATCAAAACATAAACATAAGTCATTATGAATTCATAATTGCTAAGTCGTGGAAGAAGCCCAAATGCCCATCGACCCACGAATGGATTAATAAATTGTGGTACATGTAAACCATGGACTACTATGCAGCCTTAAAGAAAGATGGAGACTTTACCTCTTTTGTGTTTACAAAAAAATGCATCTTATTATTAGAATCAGCTAAATGCTTTTGAAAAATAATATTAAATACATGCAAAATTAAATCATATATACTGATGAAGATATTTGCAAAGTGTTGATATATGTATAAAACTAAAACTTTACATGCGAAGATACATAGGTAATATTATATTCCTAGAGTTCATAAACTAACTTTTCCTTTTTTCTCTTCCTACCTTGCTCACTTAGTTGATGAAAACACATGTTATTACATAAATATACTTTAGTGTTTTTTTTTTATTGAATCATAGTTGTTAAATGAGCATTTAGACAGGAATACAGTGAGATAGTACTGTTGTAATTGTATATATTTATCATGAGCTAAAACTTTTATATTTCCTGTTAATGAAATATTCAATTTCAAGCAATTAAAGGAATAAATATTTTAGTTCTTAACATATTAACATTGCTAATTTAAATTTTTATAGTTGAAAAATATGTTGATCGAATTCTGGAAATAATATTACATCTATAATATTTGTATCATAGGATTCAGATATTTATTTAATCAATAATGTTATTTACCATTAATTCAAATCATAAAATTTATGGTTATTGGTAGTGTTTATTCAATAGGGATTTTGCATCCAACATCTGAATGAAAATTCAAGTTTTTAAGCAATGTCATTAGTTACTAATTTCAATATCTATGAAATAAAAAAAGAAAACTAATAATACAATATTTTATTTGATTTTTTCAACTTAAAATGATTTAATCAACACTCATATTGTGGCAGGATCATAAATGTTACATTATTACAATAAGAAATGAAAACCATTTTCCGGGTTTGTACCTTTTTTTTCTTCTATAATATGTACTTAAGTGAAAGAGACAAAAAGAGACCTTTTCCTTCTTCTTTCTTCATTGTCATTTTCCAGATTTCATCATTTCTTAATTTTTTTATTTCAATGTAATTAACGAAGTGTTTTGTATTATGATAATTATCATTTGAGTCTCTTGTTTCTAAATCTTTTTATACTCCAAGAGCTAATGCAAGGATTTAATTTTTCATTTGTTCATTCCAGTATTGTGGGTGTAATATTGTTTGCACTTCACAGAATATTGAACTCCAACCACCCAGTTTTTATGACCTAAAGATGAACTTATCAACTGTTAAATAGCAGTATTGTTTTTTAGTGTAACTATTTGAATAACTTAGGAAAAGTTAAGGAAAGGACGTAAAACAGAGAAAAAACCTAAAACAACCATAAGAATACACATCCTGAAATTTAAATAAAATACTAGTTAGACTATTATGCTCAATAGTTAGCTGTTTATTGCTGTTACTGTCTAAGAGTGAAAATATATTAGAGTAAAAATGTTCAATAGACTATGAAGGAGAAAATTTCTTGTGTGTTGAATAAGATTATTCCCAATAATTTACTCCACAATACTTTACTCAACTGTTTTTATTTCAATATACACGGGTTCTAGGGCATAAAAATGAAAAAAATTCACAATGTTCAGCCTCTGAAAACTGAATAAAAAAACCATAAACAGAAATAAGAGCAAAAATAAAATATTTTACATGAAGAAAATTTAAATGTTATGTCAGAGAATCCAGGAAGCCTTTTCTCAAGTACCAGAAAATCTGATTTATATCTACAGTGACATAGCTATAAATATAGATATGTCCTATTGCCAAAATTATTTCATTTGCTAAGAAATACAACTTTGTTTAAACAACACACTTTTTATTTTTAATTTACTTATTCTCATGCTTTTGTTTCTACCTGTCAAAAATGTAACTTGATATACTCATGTGATGATTTAATTAAGAGAGACATCATCGGACATCATATTCAGCAGGCCATAAAGAAATTTAACTATTAAATGAACAATGTGAAAAGACTAGACAGAATTGCTCATAGTGAGGTACTAGAAGTCAGTCAGACAATATAGAAATACTTATTAATGCATTAGTCTGATAAGCTGAACATTTATGGGGAATAAACAAATAAAGACTCCAAAGCTTGTCTGCAAGACATTGCATCCAAGAGAAAAAGTATAAGCACTTAAAATATATATTAAATTATGACCTCCAGCAATATGACACTGCAATAAACTACTTTCCAAGAATAGTGGCATGCAGAATTACCAAGTTGTCAAAATAGAAAAAAAGGATAACTCAGGTTGAACAAAATTATTAAAAACCAAACGCAATAAGCACAGTTCAGATACAATGCTAAATTAAAAGGGGCTTTGCTTACCAAAGAATACCAGAATATATGTTGTGTATGAAGCATTGAGCTTATCTTGGCATTTTTATTCCTAACCACTTATAAAACACTATTTTTAATTAAAAAATTCACAATCAGGGCTCTGAATGCTTACACTGAAAAGAAATAAAGTTTCAGAGGGCACGATGGCTCTTGTTTGTAATCTTAGCACTCTGGGAAGCCAAGGTGGGTGGATTGCTTGAGCTCAGGATTTCGAGACTGGTTCTGAGCAAGAGTGAGACTGCATCTCTAAAAATAGCCGGGTGTTGTGGCAGGTATGTGGGATCCTGAGGCCAGAGGATCGCTTGAGCCTTAGAGTTTGAGATTGCTGTGAGCTATGACACCACAGCATTTACCTCTATTGTGACTGGGCAAGACTCTGTCTCAAAAAAAGAGAAAAAGGAAATGAAAAAGAAGAAATTTGTCTTACACATTTTCAAGTGATGCTTCCTATACTTCTTCATCACATTTATAAAATATAGGGTATTTTTACACATCGAAATACATACATGTAAAAAAAAAGGAAATACATACATGTATTGCTACATACACACACATTTGTGTATAGGTAAAAAAAACCTACATAATTCAAATATATTTTAAATTATACACTGTCAGTCAAATTTTAGCAGACAAAAATATTCTGATGTGTCTAATATTATATACTGATTTCCAACCGTGACATTTGCTTAAAATTATGATAGTTTGACTGGATGATTATTAGAAATTCAGCAAATGAGGGAAAGGTTTAGGTGAGAAGTAGAAAACAGGATAAAGGCAGCATTATTTTTGTGGAATAAAGAAAGGTGTGTTGAGCTAAGGCAAGACAGCACCACCCTGGCAGAAAGGCAAAATCAGATAAACGGATCAGAATCAATAAACGTCAGGCTAAGCAAGCTTGGCTGTATTTCAGGACAATATTAGCACTGAGATTTCCTAGGTTAAGTATGTTCTGAAGTGGTGCACAGTGGTAGAGAATATGTCTGGAAAGTACTGAGAATTAGAAAAAATAAAATGGGTAACTACCTTGAGGTAGTATGTCAACAGGCAGAAGTACCTGAGTACCTTGCACTGGCAATTTAGGATTGGTTTCCAGTTATTTATTTATTTTTTTAGAAAGAGTCTCACTGAGTTAATTCAAGTGAGAGTGCCAAGGCATCAGCCTAGATCAGAATGCCTTCAAACTTCTGGGTACAAGCCATCCTCCTGCCTCATCCTATCAGGTAGCTGGGACTGCAGGCACCCACCAGAACACATGGCTAATTGTTTTCAATTTTAGTAGGATTGTATAAGACGTAACCCTAAGAAATATCTAACCATAATGTTAGCAGAGATGAGGTCTCCTTCTGTTCAGGCTGGTCTTGAGTTTCTGAGGTCAAGTGATCCTCCTGCCTCATAGCTCGGAGTGCTATGATTACAGATGTGAGCCACTGTGCCTAGTCTTTGACTCCAGGTCTTTCTACGAGTGGAAGCTCAAAAAAGAGGATGCAACAGGAACTGCAACAGATTTCTCAGCGAAAGAACATGCATAGTGATTTTTATTTTTTGTGGCTAAAGTACATTTGTGTGAGAGAAAAAATGGTATTATAATGGTAATTTAATTCATAAGATACTTGTATGCCATAATAAACAGGGTAATTTTGCATTTTAGTGAGTTAAAATCCTTGAAGGAATTTGAGGAATAAATTAGCTGGCAATTGATTGAATGTTCACCATGGGGTCAGGGAGAGTGACTTATTGAGACACTTCTCAGAATTATGATTATTTGGTAGGAAAAATTTTTCCTTAAGATGTTATGAAAATATACCATATTTTTTAATAATTTTGATTTCAATTACTGAACAATTAGAAAGAAGTATTTAAAAGATGGTGGAGAATATGAGACTATAGTTCATGACCGAGGGAGATTGAAAATCATCATGACAAAAATGGAGGTAAAAGCCATGATAGGAAGTAAAGTGAGCATTGAGAGTGTGGATCTGAATAACTAGGTATTGAACCCTGTCAAACATCTACAATTAAGAAAAAGGCAAGAAAAGCAAAAATAATCCTTTAGACCAGAGAAGGCACAGGCAGGGAAGCGGGAGTAAAACCAAAGTAGTGATATGAAAATCATAAAAGTATTCTATGTGTTGGGACACCCCTCCTCTGAAAGTGAAAAGAATACATTATACAATTCTTGATGGAGGGAACGTTTTTAAAGAATATAAATAAGCTTAATTAGTAGAAATTACAGTGCAGCATGGTGACTTTGTTGAAGATGATATATGATACACTTTAAAAAGCTAAGAAATTGGCTGTTAAGCATTCTCACCACAAAAGTGATAACCATATAAGACAATGTACATGTTAACTATCTAGATTACCCATTTTGCAATATACATATACTTTGAAACATTATGTTGTAAACAATAAGTAAGATGCAATTTTATCCATCAATTTAAAAAATGAATGTATTCAAAATAAATAAATAAATAATATAACGGCAGGAAAAGAAACTATAGGAAAAACACTTTTTTCTCAATAAAGGAAAAAATTCTTTAAACATACTAAATTTGAAGATGCAGAAGTAGAACAGTCTAATTAGAATAAAAATGAGATATTTCATTAAAAAATGAATAGAGCCTCTTCTCAAAGCCCACTGGTGTGAAAAAGCAAGCCTGTCTTCTATTATAAAGGAAGAAGGACATCTCCAAATTCTTTCCCAAGACTTTGCTTTTTATCATAATACGTAACACAAGGATGTTTACCATTATTCTATTGTGGAGAATATATCATTGGTTCTCAGTAAAATTATGATATCAAGCTAATTATACTGTTGATTAGGAAGTAATAATTAACCTGGATAACTTAGTATTGAAGGTAACTTCAGAAGATTCTGACAAATGCCATACTGGTAAAGCTTAGAAGTATAATTCCATTTGGCAAGTTGGAACCTCCCCTATAGATTGAGGGGGATCTTACCTTTTACTCCATCACAATAAGAAAGAAGCATTAATTCTTGGTATATCTCTTTAGACTATGGAGGAAATAAATTGCATATTGGAAATAACTTTGGATTCATTTTTCAGTTGAATTGGAATTTTCCAACTTTTGAGCTGTTCACAGTCAAACCTACAGGTAAAGTCACACAGTAACTTGGACCAGGTAAGTAGGCCAATCCAATGATGTTAGAGACAGCACCTGAGGGGTAACATGTTGTGCGGATCATGTTACAGGGTACAATAGAAAATTCACAGTGTAGACATCTGAAACTGCAAATAAAGGCTATGTCTTCTACAGCTGTTTCATGTTTTAAAAGATCATTACATGCTATTGTACTTTAAGACTTTAGCGGAGTTTCTAATAATGTGGCTTCAAGTGAGAATGTGGAGGAAGCTGACAGCCATTACCAAGGTATTATTAGATACATGGATTCTAAAGGTTATTTTTGAGATGAGAACTTCCCATAGAAAGAAGACATGGGCAGTGATGCAGACTATACCGTATCATCAGACTCTGATACTGATGCTCACCTTGTGGCTCACCTATGGCAACTGATGAGTGAGAACAAAACTTCCATCCAATTGACAGATGAATCAAGATGTCAGGGCATGTGAGCCAAAAATAAACTGCTGTCACACTTCAGGTATACTTAGCGTGGACCTGAAGAATAACAGGAAAGGAAAACCTTTATGGCTTGCGGATCTGTAGTCAGTAAACTTGATTATTTATTTTGTGTGGAAGGAAGAATAGTCCAAGGTAGTACTATTCATGGATTCCTTTTTATTTTTCAATAAGACAGATTCATCTTTTCTCCTTTTCTGTGTCAAGTTTCTCTACCTGTGCTACCAACTGAGAATCTACAGAGTGGCTATTGTCCATTACCATGATATTCCTCACAAAGTTCTCTTACACTAATAAGTCATACCTGAAGGACAATGAAATGTGCTTGTCACACAGTATGTTGCATAGACTGGAATCTTGCAACCTGTTAGAATGATGTAGCATGATGCTAAGTCCTACCAGAAGCTCACCTACAGTACTATCTTCTAAGCAACATCCTGCACAGTTGGAATGTCATCCTCCAAGCTGCAGCATATTTACCAAATTCATGTCCAGTTGGTAATGTGTATTTTTCAAAGCTATAAGTTAGGGACTCGTTAAAAATAAATCACTCACTATAACTTAATTATACGAATTTTCTTCCTGTCCTGATAAACACTGACTGGGATGCATTGAAGGTCCTTGTTCCCTGAAGGAAAATATTTACCTAACAGAGAGATTCAGGATTTACTATACTCATTGCTTTAAAAGGTATTTGATCACTTTGGAATCTTCATGCTAGTATATATGCAGAAAATAAAAATATGATGATACTTTTCAGATAACTATGTGTAACCCAGTTGCTAAACAATGGGAGAGTGGTTATTTGGGACTTCATGTCCGGTGAAAATGTGAATATGCAATCACGGAAAACAAACTCATCAAAGACATGGTAGTTCAGGGCTCATTGTTCTCTGTAAGAAAGTATAGATCATGCCCTGTGGACTAACAAAATCATTACAGGAATATAGTGGAAATCTACGTTGGGTGGAAGAAAACAGTATTTTCTGGGTCAGTTGTCCTAGGGGAATCCATAGCTTATTATTACTCTCCTATACTAATTATTGTATAGAGATTGTAGTTTGCCACCACTTTGAGTATGTTATGATTGTTTGGATTTAATGGAAGTTCAAAGCATATTTAAACAGTTCAAATTATGGACTATATTAAATCTTTGTGGTTCATTGTCTCTTATTATCTCAATTCAGATTGCAACCAGAGATACTGTGTTTGATTTTTCTGTGAAAGTTTTTATTAGTTCGTACTTGTTAAGGATTCAAGTATACTTCAGGATTTCTTTTACTCATAGTGCTCCTGATGCCACATCATGGTTCATAAAGGACACTAATTTCCCTTGGATCTTATAATACATATATATATATACACACACACACACATATATATATAGTAAGTATGCAAAATGGGAATGTGATGTTATTAATGTGATAGAGTGATGCACAATTAGTTGGAAGGGATGAATTGATACTCTTAGTTTGTGGAGTAAACAATTTAGGAATATATTTTACACAGTTTCTCAGAAGGACCAATACAATCAAGCAACAATTTCTAATAGTGATAACTAACTCAAGATCAGTTCTATATTTGTTTTTCTTCCTTCTTGATTTTCTCTCCCCAGTCTCTGACCTGGTAATTGGAATCAAGTTTTATTTTCAGCTTTTGCTTAGGAAAATTCCAGAGCATTGATATTCTTAGAATGAGTAATGCATACCTATATAATCAACCTAGATAAAAGCAAAACAATTTTTGACTATAGGACAATATTCACAGCCTGATATTTTTTCATAAGGCAAGATTCAAACACAAAACTTTAATTGTTAATCAATGACCTCCAAATATGATAGAATGCATTATAATTTATGACTGTTTAGCAGATATTTGTTAACTAGTAGCCACATAAGAGGTACTATGAAAAGCTGTTTCTAAGGACCTTTATGAAGTTTTCAATTATACTTCCTAAGTCATCAATTATTGATAATTTTGTTGTTAATATAAAATGTGAAGTAAATGAGAATTAATTTTAAAGTTCTAAAAGAAAAAGAAAAGAAAAGAAAACACAAAAACAACAAACAAGTAAAAACAAAAACAAAATATTCTTCTCATAGTCATCACAATTACCGCCACTGAGAGAGGATAGCCAAGAAAGGTGAGGTCTGGGAGATCAGGTCTTGTCAAGGAGAGCACAAGGATATGCTTGTAGGGTTCTCTCCATGGTGACTCAGCCCTTAGGAATTTGTAAACTTAACTTCCTGGAACTTGGAAGTTTCCAAGTTCTGTGAAATCCTGTAGTTCTGTGGGGACTGGACTAGCATCTCCCGCTTAATTCAAACTGGCCAATGAGAAGGGTACCTGTGGGGTGGAACTTCTTGACTGTCAATAAAAAAGGAAAGATCAAGCTAGACGGGGAGCTCAGAAATTTGGAATTTGTCAATGCCATAAGCTTCCAGCTGGTGAATAAAGCCCTTCCTCTTATAAACGTGGTGTTTGGGTGTTCTTTCTCTCTGTTGGGCCTTGTCTTCCTGCAACATTTTTGGTTCCCTGACCGGAAGTGAGATCACCCTTGGAGAGAACATGCACCTGGTAGTTGCCGACAATCTTCTGGACACTCACGTGGGAGCCCCTGATCGGCCTGGGTGACGTGAATCACTGAGCGCACCAGGGAGGCAGTTTGGCCTCCTTGTGTGGACGCCTCTGCTGGGCTGAGAAAGGACCCCATCGGCAGGTCCTCAAGGAGTCAAACACCAGGAGGAACTGGCATGCAGGAACAGGTACCTACACGGGCAGATGTCTAAGACAGGTCTGATCGATCTGTGGATCTCACTACAGTTTTAATGGAAGAAGGAGCCTGATCAACTCCTTGGGCATTAGATTGCTGGCAGGTCTGTTGAGAGGCATGTGAGATATGGATGTGGTGTGACAGAGAGAACTCTGAGGGTGGAGTTGAACCTCCCTTCACAGGGCCTAGGGGAGTGTTGGTTTGCCTCCTATGGCAGCTCGAGTGGAAAATCCAGGCTGCCCAGGGTAAGAAATGTGTTGGAATTGTATGCATGTGAGTGCTTGGAGAATGACTGAGATGGGTAACAATAAGAGGGGTTTGTCCCCTACCCATTCATGAGGTGAAACAAATGTGTGAGTGTGCCCTTCTTCCCTGCTCCAACTTTGCCCCCTGGCTATTCTGAGAGAATTTAGAAGTTCTAGGTTTTCCAATTTCTGTCTTTGGTGGTGGCCACGTGGCCATGTGGGACTTGGGAGAAAATGAAAGGACATTAGAAAATGTGTTGTAGTTTTGTTACTGGAATTTCTTCAGTGAGTCTTTGGTCTCAGGAATTTGAGAAATAAACCCACAGGCCACAGATCAGTGATAAAATGGCATTTTGTTGGACTGAGGGGCATGCAGAGGGAGTGGAGAGTGCCAGAGCTATTGGCAGAGGGGCCGTGTCTTGGAAAGTGTTGCAGTATGGGCAGTTGGTGAGACCTGGATGGCACTTGAAAATCTGGGGGAGAGAGTGTGAATCTCATGCTGGATGAGGTTGTACCCATATAAGCAACAGGTCTCCAAGGTGAACAGCCTCTAGAAGGGGGGAGGAGGCTCAGGTCAGAGGTTTCCTGCATAAGTCCTTTGTCTAGGGGTGAGTAATTGGCCATAAGAAATATTTTAAGCCAGGACCTGGTAGATGGAAAAATACCTTTACAAACTCAATAGTTTGTAACCATTGGTGTTCTAGCAAATGAATGAATGCAGCCCCTCACCTTGGACAAGGTTCTTCGGTCTTTGCTGTGGTTTTTGTCTGGGGAAGGGATTAGGGTGTGTGCTCCTTAGTCAGGGTGGAGCCATCAAAAATGTTTGGGACTGCTTTGTTGATGGTCTTGCTAGGGCTCAGAGGGTTTGTGGCTAGAGATGGGAGTCTGATGTCTGATCTCACCTGAGCCTGAAAAAGGGGGGTTCCCTATCCAGCCCTGACTGGAAAAATCCTGTATCAATGTTATATCTCATAAAATGTCTCTCGTTTGTAAAATGTAATAATTTGATTGTTTAAATTGTTGGGGAAACTGAGTCTTTGTCAAAGGATAAGATTCTCACCTTTTAAATATTCTAATTATCAGTTTGGTTGAGTGAATGGGTAACTTCATGGTAAACTGGGATCCTGTTTTGTGGGAAGTGAGTTTTGAGAGTAAGAAAAATTAGACCGAAAGGAGAATGGCATTGTGTAAAGAAAGAATCTTGTGTGATAAATTTTGTCCTGAAACAGAATGGTGGTATAAGAAAGTGAAAGGCAGGGCAAAAGTTAAAGAAAGTTTAGAATGTTTGTAGATTGTCTGTGCAGGTCATAAAAGGAATTTGTGAAAGAATTTACATGTGATCCAGGTGACTATGTATTTCCTTTCAAATCTTTTGGCATGTAATCTTATTTGAGCCAATGTTTAAGGCCTTTGATATTTGACAAACCTTCCAAAATCAAAACTCTAAATTTGGGGCTTGGCGTTCGTAGTGCAGTGGTTGCAGTGCCGGCCACATGCACCAGGGCTGATGGATTCAAGGTTCGAGGTTGCCCCGGCCAACAGATAAAAAAAACCCAAAAAGGTACAACTCTAAATTTGATCTTCTTGAAATATTAAAACCACTGAAAATCATAGAAAAGCAAATTAAACTTATTTGACTTGCTAAAAATATATAGGAAACATTGTCAAATAAGAAGTAGTGATTAGTTTTGTATGGGTTATGAATATATATATATATATATATATATATATATGTTCTAATATTATAAAGCATTGGTCTGTCCTAAGGTATAAGACATTGGTCTTACCCTAACATGTATTGTTGGTAGTAATTTTAATTCATCTAAAAAGAAAGTGTTTTTCTAATGTAACTGGCTGAGTCCAAAGTTTAACCAAAAAAAGAAAAAGAAATATTAAGAGAGGCTGACAAATTCTCTCAAATTCAAATTCCTGATGTCTTTGGAAATTGAATACCTTAGGACTAAAAGCAGATTTTTAGAACTTTCATCAGGAAGTTAACATGTCTATGAATATTGCTAACCTAACTTCAAACAGAATAGAAATCAGTTACGTGGAACTGGGCTAGTTTGCAATGGCTTGTTTGAAATATTGTTGATTGTGTCTGCGTTCTGTTTTTCAGAAGTCAAGAAAATAATTTTCTGTCTTTTGAGCTATTTGTAGCTCTTCAAGCAATGTATGTACTTATGAGCACAATTTGAAACATGTATTTTTCTCTCCCTTGATTTCTCCAGAATTTGAAAACCATTTGTAAGTATTCTTAATTTCTGACAATACAGTTATTTGCATAAGTTCAATAAGAATCTGTTTATTCTATAGGACGTGATGAAGGCACTGGTTATTTTACCAAGGCTTTGACTGGAATAGCATTTCCAGAGGTATCCAAACTGCGTTAAGGAATTCAGTTTGACTTTATAAGGCCAATAAGAAAAGCCCTTTGGAAAACTGGCCAGATACCCATCAGTAACATTTCCTGATCTGTGGTAAGTAACGAAGGTCGCTTGCTGATGGGTCGCTTGCTGAAAATGTGCTTAGAGAACCTCAAAAGAAGAGGAATTTACCCAATGCACATACAGGTATCTACCTTAAGTCTCAACAAAGGTCACCTGTTAGCTAGAGTAGAAAAATTTGTACAGTATTAGATGATATCTACTGTGTCTATATAGACCTCAAGAAGAATTAAAACCTAAAATGAGAATTTCCCAGTAAATGGTGTAACTGTAACACTGCATCCTACTGTGCCTAATCCATATACTCTGCTGAGTCTGCTGCCAGCAGAAACCAAGTAGCCCACTTGCCTGGACTTAAAAGATGCCTTTTTCAGTACAAGGCTGGCTCCGGGAAGGCAGAGGCTGTTTGCTTTCCAGTGGAAGAGACCAGACATGGAAACTGCGATCCAGTATACCTGGACCAGGTTGCCACAAGGGGTTCAAAACACCCACAATTTTTGGAGAAGCAGTGGCTAGTGACCTCCAGAAA
>CAUYON010086811.1:0-15258 GCA_963573935.1 Arctocebus calabarensis
CGCCCTGGGTAGAGTGCCGTGGCGTCACACTGCTCACAGCAACCTCCAGCTCTTGGGCTCAAGCGATTCTCTTGCCTCAGCCTCCCGAGTAGCTGGGACTACAGGCGCCCGCCACAGCGCCCGGCTATTTTTTTGTTTTGCTGTTCGGCCGAGGCCGGGCTTGAACCCGCCACCTTCAGTATATGGGGCCGGCGCCCTACTCGCTGAGCCACAGGAGCCGCCCTGCTTGTAGCTTTTGATACAACCAAGTACCTCTCTTCCTTTGATAAACTTTCTTTGCTTGGCTTTTAGGACCTTGCACTTACTTGGCTTTCCTTCTGGATTACTACTTAGTCCTTTTCAATTTATTTAACGCAATTTCTCCTTTTCCCCAACTTTTCTTTTTTGAGACAGAGTCTCACTCTGTGGCCCTAGGTAGATTTCCATGGTGTCATAGCTCACAGCAACCTCAAACTCCTGGGTTCAAGTGATTCTCCTGCCTTAACTTCCAGAGTAGCTGGGACCACAGACAGCTACCACAGTGCCTGGCTACTTTTTCTGTTTTTAGTGGAGACTGGATCTCGCTCTTACTTAGGCTGGTCTTGAACTCCCAAATTCAAGGGACCCTTCCATCTTGGCCTTCCAGAGAGCGGGATTATAGGTATGAGCCACCATGTCCAGTTCCCAACTTATTAATATTCGAGGGCTCTAAGACTGAATCCTTGTTTTTTTTCTGCTTTCTCTCTATATATTAACTCCCTAAGTAATCTCATCTAGTCTCTTGGTTTTCAATACTACTTATGTGCTGAAAATTTTCATCTCCCTTTCAAAATCTCAGACTAACACGTCCAAAACCAAACTGTTAATTAATCTGTTTTCCCCGCCCCTTGCCAAACCTGCTCTCCCCACAGCTGTCCTAATCTCAGTTAAAGACATTTCTGGCTCAGGACAAAAACTTTAGGATAAACCGTGATTTCCCTCCCTCTCATAACCAATGTTATAGTCCATCAGCATATTCTATTAATTGTACCTCTAAAGTATATCCACAGTTTGCCCATTCTTTTCTTTACTGCTCCTTCCCTGACCTAGATCTTTTTAAACTGCGTGAGAACATATAACTCCTGAATCTTGGTTCACTCCTAGTTCTTAAAATGACATTCAAGGCTTGGCGCCTGTGGCTCAGCGGACTAAGGCACCAGCCACGTACACCTGAGCTGGCAGGTTCGAATCCAGCCCAGGCCCGCCAAACAACAATGACGGCTGCAACCAAAAAATGGCCGGGCATTGTGGCGGCGCCTGTGGTCCCAGCTACTTGGGAGGCGGAGGCAAGAGACTCGCTTAAGCCCAAGAATTGGAGGTTGCTGTGAGCTGTGATGCCAAAGCACTCTATTCAGGGTGACAGCTTGAGGTTCTGTCTAAAAAAAAAAAAAAAAAAAATGACATTCAGGCCCCTACAGGATCTGTCTTCTCCCCATTATCTTTCTGATCTCCCTTCTCTTACTTCATTCCTCCATGCTAGCTCCTCAATATGAGGGTTGTACAGAACTTTGTTGTAGCTGTTTCCTCAGCCTGGAACACTCTAAGCATGCTTTTACTAAAACCTTTACCTGTTTCAAATTTTAGTTGGAATTTTATCTTTTTTTTTTTTTTTTTAAATAATTTTATTGAATCATAATTATGTACATTGGTGCAATGATAGGGCACAATGTGCTTCATATACACTCAGAAATATTTTGATCGTACTGTTAGAGTTAGCCTTCATGGCATTTTCTTAATCACTATATAAAGACATTGATACTCTACCTTTAATAAGTTTCACCAGTACCCTGCTAAGATGCGCTGTAGGTGTGTTCCCACTAATTGCCCTCCCTCGGAATTTTATCTTTTCAAAAAAGGCCATTCTGACCTACCCCACTTGTATTACAACTTGCTACATACCCCTACCACAACATTCTCTGTCTTTCTTAACCTGCTCTACTTTTTCCTCTTTATTTTTTCATTGAACTTCTAACATATTGTATATAATTTACTTTTTATTATGTTGATTGTCTCTCTAATATAAGCTCCACAAAAGTAGTGAATCTTTATTGCATTCACCAATATATTATGAGTGCTTAGAAGAGTGCCTGGATGTAGTTAGGTTCAGTGAATGTTCATTGCACAAGTGATTATACCAAGCACTGTGCTAAGTTCTGAGTATGGAGTGTAGACTAAGACATAGTCTACTCCCTTAGAGATGAATGTGAATAGGTTAATAGTGCACTTGAAATAGTTTAATTAGAGTAAACCTAGAATGTCATGAGAGTACGTAAAAGGGTCTTCAGACCGTTTTTTGCAGGGTCAGAGAAGGCATCCCCAGAGTGACTTCTAAGTCAAATCCATAGGATAAGTAGAAAGTGGGGAAGGAACTTCCTAGTCAGAGAGACTGGCATTCTAAAGGAAAAACCTTATGCAGAGGACAGGAGCCTGGTTTTAATCATATTCTGACTAGAGAACATTTTTCAGACATTCTTCTTTCCCAACCCCACTCTCATCTAAGGCATCATGTCCTGTTTGATGGGTTCTTACTGCCAGCAGCAGCAGATACCCTCAGACCTTCAGAGAACCCTTGAAAGAAGTGTGAACAGGCTTGGCACTTGTGGCCCAACAGGCTAAGGCGCCAGCCATGTACACCTGAGCTGGTGGGTTCAAATCCAGCCCGGGCCCGCCAAACAACAATGACAGCTGCAACCAAAAAATGACTGGGCATTGTGGTGGGCACCTGTAGTCCCAGCTACTTTGGAGGCAGAGGCAAGAGACTCGCTTGAGCCCAGGAATTGGAGGTTGCTGTGAGCTCTAATGCCACAGCACTCTATCCAGGGTGACAGCTTGAGGCGCTGTTTCAAAAAAAAAAAAAAGGAAAGAAAGAAAAGTGTGAACAGTGAAGCATTCTGCTGGTTACTTCAAGCATAGATGGGTTAGTTAATCAAAAATATGCACATCTCTTATGACTGTCATCCTAGCACTCTGGGAGTCCGAGGCAGGTGGATTGCTTGAGCTCACAAGTTTGAAACCAGCCTGAGCAAGACCCTGTCTCTACTAAAAATAGAAAAACTGAGGCAAGAGGATTGCTTGAGCCCAAGAGTTGGAGTTAGCTGTGAGCTATGATGATGCCATGGCACTCTACCCAGAGCAGCTTAAGAGTCTGTCTCAAAAAAAAAAAGAATGCATATCCTTCAGCCACTTAACTTATGCCAAGCTTGCAGAAAGATTAGTTACTCCCTTTGTCCCTTGACAAAAATGAGAATTTTACGAAGGGAAAAAAATTTTTTTTCTTTGTCAAGGCTGATGTATCATAGATGAAAATAAACAGGATATATAGGAGAGCTGGAAACAGCCATATTTAGTTAAAATGTATAACTAAACCATGGTACAATCACATAATGAAATACTATATAGCAGTGAAAATGGGGTGGGCCCTATGAGTGGTTAGGGTGCCAGCCACATACACCAAGGCTGGTGGGTTCAAACCCAGCCCAGGCCTGCTAAAACAACAAAGACAACTTCAAAAAAAAAAAAAAACTGGAAAAGAAAAACAAATAGCTGGGCGTTGTGGCAGGCACCTGTAGTCCCAGCTACTGGCTGAAGCTCAAGAGTTTGAGATTGCTGTGAGCTGTGTCACCACAGCACTCTCTACCAAGGGTGACATAGTGAGACTCTGTCACAGACAACAGACAATGAAAATGAACCAACTGTAGTTAAGTACAATACTGATAAATCTCATACACACAATGTTAAGCAAAAGAACCCAGATATTAAATCATATTACATCATTCCATTTATATTAGCTACAAAAAAAAATCAAAACTAAATGGTAGTATTTATGACTATAAGTAGGAAGGACAGTAAGGAAATGATTACCACGTAAGTCAGAAATGCAATTACCATTGGAAGAGGAAAAGGTATAGTGATTGGGTAGAAGATATGTAGGGTTTCTGGTATGCTGGTAATGTTCTCTTTCTTGTCTTGGATGGTGATTGTATGAATGTTTGTTAAAAACCATTCAGCCAGTTAAAAAACAAATGTGATTTTGGTTTACTTTAGTTTTGTTCTGCTTTACTTTTTTTTCTTCTTCCTTTTTTTTTTTTTTTTGAGACAGTCTCACTCTGTCTAACTGGGGGTAGAGGGCATGATGTCATCATAACTCACGACATCCTTAAACTCTTGAAATCAGATGATCCTCTTGCCTGAGCCTGGGAATATAGGCACCCACCACAATGCCCAGCTAGTTTTTCTATTTTCAGTAGAGGCAGAGTCTCACTCTAGCTTAGGGTTGGTCTTGAACTCCTAAGCTCAGACTTTCCACCCACCTTGGCCTCCCAGAAGGCTAGCTAGGATTATAAGTGCAAGCTGCTACACACAATTCTGCTTTGCTTTTCTGAGACAGTTTGCTGTCCAAACTAGAATGCAGTGGTGTAATTGTAGCTCAATGCAACCTCAAACCAAGGTTGAGGTTGGGCTCACTGGGCTCAAGTGATCCTGCCTCTAGAACTCCTAAGTAGCTGGGACTACAGGCATGCACTACCATGCTCAGCTAATTTCTCTTTTAAGATTTTAGTAGAGATAGGGTCTTGCTTATGTTGCTTAGACTGGTCTCATTCTGGGCCTCATCTTCCCAAGGTGCTAAGATTACAGGCATGAGCCACCCAACTATAAAAAACAAATGTGATATTTTTAATAAATATGTCATATGTGTGTAAATGCTAGTAAGGGGAAAACAGTGTCCAGATGTGCAACAGCAAATGAACCTATGGACCAAAATTTTTAAGTCATTTACCGCTAAATACCTGTGGGCTTCACGTAGCTTAAAACAATAAGTATGAACTATTTTACATGAAATTGAAACTTGGCATCATACTTTTGTTCATCTTCAAGACTGGGTCTTGTACCAACAGAGGTACCATGTATTACCTCTTCAGTTTAATATGTTGTGGGGCCTTGTGGGGTCTAAGGTCAGACTTCTACTACAAAAGGGAACATTTGTAGTTCCTATTTGTCTTGACTTACTAGTTTTAGAGTTCATCTGTTTAGTTTATCTACTACTTTTCTTCAGTAGACCATGGCCCCTGAGAGTAAAGTTAAATTGGCAACTAATTGTCTTTATTCAGTGCACATGTTTTGAGCATGTGTTCAGTGCCTCATTCTTGAACTTATACACATACAGATTTCTTATTATGTAAGGGCTTACTTACATAGAACTAAAAATTAGCAGTAAATCACCGTTCACCATTCTGAAAGAAGATTTATCCATCTATATATATTTTTTCCTTATTCTAGCCCAGTATCATCTATGAATTCAGATGGATATGAATAAGTTGTGAGATCTTAGAGAATCATCCTTCTCTGGGCCTCAATTTCCTCCTCTGTTATCTAGTCTGTAAGGTCTCCTTCCACCCCTATATTTCTATGGCTTATTTTCTTTTCCTACTTATTGGGAAGTTGTGAAACATCATGGTTAAAACAATTTAAATTAAAATATGTCTAAAATTGAATTCCTTCAGGTTTATTTCCTTATGCTTAGTGAAGTAAGTCTCAGGATGTTTAATTTTAAAATTTTATCTTTAATTATAGGATATACCCCCGCTTTGGCCTGTGCTCCTAATAAGGATGTGGCTGATTGCCTGGCTCTCATTTTGGCCACCATGATGCCTATCTCATCAAGTAGCCCTTTATCATCCTTGACATTCAATGCCATTAACCGTTATACCAACACCTCAAAAACAGTCAGCTTTGAAGCCTTGCCCATCATGAGGAATGAACCTAGCTCCTACTGCAGTTTCAACAACATTGGTGGGGAACAGGAGTACATATACACTGATGTGGACGAGCTCAATGACTCCGATTCTGAGACCTACTGAGAGGCTGAGCCAAGGTCGTAGGAGGGAGTTCGGACACTAAAACTGCAAACTGTGCTTTTTCGGAAAAAAGGCACTTTCGTATTCACATACAAATTCAAACTAAGAGGAAAGATCGCACAGCGAGCCGATGTAAGAAATGTGATGACATTAGGAAGAAGAGTTTTAAAGGCAAGTTTTACAAAAGGAACCTTTAGAATCTTGAAATAGACTTGATCAGAGAAAAAACACATTGATGTCAAATTGTTTTGTGGAATTGTCTAATTTGGTTTTGCAGCGCCATGAATAATTTGGGACACTGTGCACCCTAACCTACTTACACAAGCAACACTATTGTAAAAGAAGAAATGAGGACGTTAGATTTAAATCTTATCAATAAAATTACACTAAATTTAAAGGCAATAAAAGTTTGGTACAGTAGTCATTATGTGCACAGCAAATTGCCAAAGGACCAAATAACTTTAGGGTTTTTTAATAGAATGCCATTTTATGGAAACTGAAGTAGATGAAATGAAACATTACCTAAACCAAACTTTAATATTTCTGGAAATAAAGCTGAGATTTGGTTTTAAATGTTGATTTAAAAAAAAAAAAAAATCTGAAAGCCTTCCAATTCCATGGAAAAAGCAGATGTATTTTTACATTTTTTCTTTTACATTAAAATTTTCAAATTTTTATATTAGAATTGAAAACCAGCTGAATGAGTGCATTATGGGTTAAAACACTTGCAACATAGATATTGAAAAAGATTGAAGTCAGGCTTTTGCCCGGTTTCAAATGGTTTGGGCTTAAAATTGAACTATTTTTTGTTTAAAAATGTAAACAGTTTCCTAGGAAAAAGATTAATGAAATCAGAAAGTACGCTATTTCACCCTTTTGCACATAAGTGGTCCTAGGAAATGGAGTTTTCAAAATTGCTACTCTCGATGGCACATCTTAGTCACTTTAAGTTATTTTTATGTCCCCATAATGAGTTAGGGCATTTTTGTTGTTTATTTTGGTCTCTGGAATTGAAAAATGATGAATGGAAGGGGATAAACAACTTTTATCATTCATAAATTAAACATCTTTAAGTCTCTTGAAAGGTATTTCTGTATTGGGCAAGATTTAAAAATACTAAGGCCTTTAGGTCCTATTCAGATTTGAAGTAGTATGTTTGGAACCTGTCAGTATTTGGAGAGAGAAGCAATTGCCTGCCAAATTGAAAAGTACCTTTCAAGTAACAACAAAAAGGAGAAAAGCTGAAATTTAGGCTTTCAAATAACAGTCTATGTGGTTCTGTTTTTACTGTAACTGTCAGTTCCAGGTAAAAATGATTTCACATATGTAAGGTTCTTACAGGTCTGGATAAAAAAGTTCCATAAATTGCAGCAAATTGATACCCATTTTCATTTTATCCTTTTTGTATTGTGAAACTGGAAACTTTATGACATTGTAAATTATCAGCTGGTTTTTCTGAATATAAAGTGTGAAAACACAGAACAGTATTTTGATCTATTTGATAATTTTGTGGGTTTTTTGAAGAATTAATGAGCATGTACATAGAAATAGTGACTGCTTGAATACTGTATTTACTTGCACTCTTTCAGTACATCAAGATTCCTGTATATTTTAGAGTATAATAAAACACAGATGTGAGTTGTATTTAATGAACAAGTATTTGTATCTGTGCATATTATCTCAAAATCTATAAAGTTTCTAGGACATTGACTACTAGATTTTAAGCATTTTTTTCTAAAATATTTACAGAAATTATAAATGTAATCTTTCATCTTTTCTTTGTAACATAGAGAAGTCAGAAAGAACCCTTCCCAATTATTAGTAGTAGGAAGGTGAATATGCATTTTAAAGACAGTGGACTACTTTTCTATTGTACCTTTTAAAAAAAATTCAAGCGGATTCTAAAAGTATACATATGTGTGCTTTCTCTTTCCTTTTAGGAATTCTCTTCTGAATTCCCTGAGGGAATTTTCTAGAATCTCAGAATTGAAAGAGACCTGAGGTTCATCCACTCTCTAACCTCTTAACAAATGCAGGAGTTCCTTCTACAAGGGTGATCTTTCCACCTTGAACACTTCCAGTGACTCTACCTCACCAAGCAGTCCATTCAGTTGAGCAGCTCTAACTGTTAGAAAGGTCTTCCTTAGATGGAGTTGAAGCCTCCCTCCGGGTAACTTCTGTCCTTGGGCCTGGGCCTGTCCTCCAAGAGAACCCTGAGAATGTTGGAAGGATGAATCTCGCCCGCTCTGCCATGTCTTCTCTTTTTACAGGCTGTTTGACTCCTTTGCTGAAGTGATTTCCAGAAGGACTCATTTGGCACACTATTAGAGTTACCACAGCTAATGAAATCCAAGGTGTAGCTATAAAGTAATGAGCTGTTTTTAATTTATCCTCACATATACCAGAACTTTAAACCTGCATCAGTCATATGTAAATGATGCTATTACCAAAAAACATTTGTGAGGTGGTACTTGGGATTGCCAGCCCTCCGGGAAAACTCTCACATTGCTTTATAATCACATCTGTAACAGTCTGTCCCCCAGCTTCGTCAGCTCCTGCACCCAGTGAGGTGAAATCTTGAAGTACTGTCCCAAATGGTGTTTGAACGATACCAGTATTGTTGGAGTAAATACACGGACTACTTGAATGCACCACAGTAAGTTCCTTTACAGTTACACCTTGTATGTCGAAAGCATGCAGGCCCTATTCTGTAGTGTTTTTTACCCTCACACAGAATAGATAAGCCTGTTTGCTTTCTCTATTTTTACATGAAAGCTAACATCTGAAATATCTAATGTGTATTATAGTAATACCAGCTTCTGCTCTAGAACTACTTTGGGGGAAATGGTGATAATAGCAAATGACTTCCTTTAACAAGACACTCAACTCAAACAGTGCCATTTGGTTCAGGAGATCTCTAAATACAGCTGTAAATTTGGGGTTTGATATGGTTTATATCGGACCTTTTAAAAGAAATAAAGTTTTTTAATGCAATAAATCAAGTCTCTGTCTTTTTTACATGAAGATTTGTTTTCCCTTAAACTGTCTAATTAGTGTTCAGTTATGGCATATTTTTACCTTTCTTTTAAAAACTTAATGGCCTTTTAGTAAAGCTGTTTCAAATTTTAAATGAACCTCTCTATTATGGGATTTTCAAATATATGCATTCAACAAGTATTTATTGCTTGCTTACTATATACTTGGTGAGAATGAGCAGAAAGCCTAGAAGCTGTGGTCTTATCTTTTAGAAACTTAACAATTTTATTATGGAAAGATATAAAAAGAAAGTAATAAAAGTGTTGTTGAGGTAGAGGCAAATTGCTAAACAAGGTCAAAGAAGGGCAGTGCCCGTAGCTCAGTGGGTAGGGTGCCAGCCACGAACACCAAGGCTGGCAGGTTCAAACCCGGCCCAGGCCAGCTAGACAACAATGACAACTGCAACAAAAAAATAGCCAGGTGTTGTGGCGAGTGCCTGTAGTCCCAGCTACTTGGGAGGCCGAGGGAAGAGGATTGCTTGAACCTAAGAGTTTAAGGTTGCTATGACCTGTGACACCATGGCACTCTACCCAGGGCAACATACAGAAACTCTGTCTCCAAAAAAACAAAGGTCAAAGAAGAGAGAAAGACTGGGAAGGAAGATCAGATCAGGCTTCATGGAAGAGATGGTACTAAGGCTGGACATTGAAGGCCACGTAACAGTTTGAGCCAATAGAGAGCATCATATGTGAAGGAACAAAACCAGCAGTTCTTAAAATGGCTGGTGGAAGAATGCTGTAGAGTGGAGTGGGTATCAGTGTTAGCATTCCTGAGCATAGAAAGATTATGAAAACATAAAGCTAATTATATACAGAGATCAGATAATGAAAGTGAGAACAAACAGGTAATTTCGGAGGAACGGGTTGAAGGTTTTAATAATCTTTCTCAAGATCCTCCTTATTCAGGTTGTAATAATACACTATGTCTGTATAGCATTTATCAGGTACCAGGCAAGTTGTAAGTACTTGAAATACATTATCTCAAGCCATACAACTGTCCAGTGTGGTAGGTATTATATATAGTACCATTTAACAGATGAGGAAAGAGACAGAAATGAAGTAACTTAGGCAACCCAGGATCACCTACCTGTTAACTCATGAAGCCTAGGTTCAGATCCAGGCATAGTCTTAATCTCCTCGTCACCACTAACATGCTTTCTGGTCCTTGTTGAAATTGGTGATTTTGAAGTTGGGACATATACTGATTACTGAATTTAGTAAGTTCCCTTTAGTTTTATTCTCCTAGATCACTACTTTTAAAACATAAATCTAACTACAAGAGATGTTGATTAAACACCACCTGTATACCAGGAACTGTGCTAGGCTCTGAGTATATGGCAGTAAAGAGGAGATAACATAGTTTGCTCTTAGGATGAAATGTATCCCTAAAAGAAACACGTGCTTATGTTTAACATCAGTTGCTGTTGCTGCCTACACACCCCAAATCTCAGTTGCTTAAAATAATCGTTCTCATTCATACCTTTGCAGATTGGATGACATAGGCTTATGTGGGTGACTCTAACTGAGGCTTGAGCTGAGCTTGGCTTCTTACTATGAGTTGGATTTTGGCCTGCTCCATCGATTGTTCATCCTTGGGCCAGTAGCAAAACCCAAAAGTTGTACAGAAGTTTTCAGGGTGATGGAAGAAACACAAGAGAAGGCAAGCCTGACCACACAAATGTGTGTGTCTGTACTCATCACATATGCTAACACTCCACAAACCATAGCGAGTCACATGGGATGAGGCAGTATTCTTTGCCAAATTGGGGGTGAAGGGGATAGTTTGGGTTCCATTTCTACGTTCACCTACCCTGAAATGATGAGCCAACCAATTTGTCACTGTTTTCAGTTTTTTCCCTTGGTCATGCTTGGTAGTCTCTCCTTTATGCTTGTTCTTTCCCTTTCTGTGGTACCCGTCTGGTGTGAGTGGTCCAGATATAAAACCAGGTGCAAAGTTATAAAGTTCTTTCTTGGTAGTGCAGATCCAAGTTGTTGGATCTGCTGTTTGCCAAAGGTGGGGAACCTATCTCTTGCTTATTTCAGCCTCAGAAAAATGTAGCAGCAGTCCTCTCTCTCGAGTTTCACTGTGCCCTTCCCCTCCAAAATAGATCATACTCTAAGAGAAGATAGAAAGGAAGCCTTGGCCAGCGATACTTTGTTGTTGTTGTTGTTGTTGTTGTTGTTGTTGTTGTTGTTGCAGTTTGGCCAGGGCTGGGTTTGAACTCACCACCCTGGGTATATGGGGCCAGCACCCTACTCACTGAGCCACAGGCACCACTCAATACTTATATTTATTTATTTTTGATACAGTGTTTCACCCTATCATCCTAGTTAGAGTGCCATAGCATCATAGCTCACAGCAACCTCAAACTTTTGAGTTCAAGAGATCGTCTTGCCTCAGCCTTCCAAGTAGCTGGGACTATCATGCCCACCACAACTGGCTAGTTTTTCTATTGTTAGTAGAGACAGGGTCTGGCTCTTGCTCAGGCTGGACTCAAACTCCTGAGCTCAAGTGATCTACCTGCACTCAGCTTCCTGGAGTGCTAGGATTACAGATGTAAGCCACCATGCAGGGCTGGCCAGTGATACTTTTAAGACAAAGAAAAACTGACATACAAAGCTCTTCACTCTAGATTAGTTTTCCATTTCTTTGAGAGCACTTATATAAGTCTTCTCTCTACTTCATTCCTTTTTGTGTGTTATATCTCATTTCCTTATGGCTGTCTTTCCCCCTCTTGCCCTTACAATTCTTAATCTGTTGTCTTAATTAAAGTGGAAGTATAGGCTTAAATAGTATTACCTTAATTTGAAAAAACAGTAATTTAAAAATATTTCTGCCTCTTTACTCTTCCATAAACTTTAAGAAGAATGAAATTTTCATCTTTAAGACTTACTAAGCTATTTGGCAAACATTTCTTGCGTATGTACTCTGTGGCAGGCACTGTTTTAAATACTAGAGGTAGTATTTAAATACCTAAGACCCTGCCCTTAAGAAACTTACGTTTTACGTAACAAGTACAATGAACAATACTCAGGCAATGGCCACACTAACACATTGTAAAACTATCCATGTAACAAAAATATTTGTATCGCTTTCATATTTTGAAATTAGAACAAAATACCATACTCCAAAAAAAGAAAAACAAACTTAGGTTTGGGGCAGTCAAGAAAAATAACATTTTTCTGCAGAAAGATTTGTGAGAGTCACTGTATAGCTATTTGAACTCTGATGTTTGGGAGAGGTCTTTGAGGATAAAAAAATTTCTTGCCCATATATGCAGTAGGATTTCTGGTGTGGGGTGTGAAGATGTTGCTGAGTAAGTAAAAGAATGTTTAAAAACTAACGAAAGAATGGAGGTTGCAAGGTATCCACAAAAACAAACCTGAGGATTCTGTTTGGTGAGTTTATCCCAAAAGTACGCCATAATTTAAGCTGAGCATTAAAATACAGAAAAGGGCTGGGTTTATTGAAGGCGAAACCGCTTTCTTGGCATCTAAGTAGCTTCACCTGTACTTATAATGAAGATGACACAATACTTGATTGAACAGAGTAGCACTAAGGGCTTTATGCTAATGAAATAGCCAGGGGAAGAAACAGGCAACATTGGTTCATTTCTGGTATCCAAAGTAACAAGTGCTATGAGTAATATTGGTTCAGATCTACTAATAATGGAAACCAAGTGCATATTTCATATTGATAATCTTTCAATTCATCTGCTTCTTGTATAACCTTTCTGAGCCCTCATTTCTGCCACAACAGTGGCAGCACCCAGCATGCATGAGAAAAAATTTACTGGAGGTTCTGATGTTTAAGCCTAAAAAGAGTCTTAAGAAACAAAAAAGTCCAAAAGAATGTGAAAAAACTCAAGGGGCTTCTGGAGGAGATCTTTGTCTCTCCTTGTGGCTGAGTATCACACGTGTGTAGAGTATGAGAAGAAAAGCTGTCAGCTGCCTGCACCTGCACTTCTGTAACTAGGAGAAATTGGACCTAAGGCATAGTAAGTGGTCAAGAGCTTTTGTCAAATGTTGATGACAATGGCAGAGTAAGGACTTGTGAAAATTGCTTCTTTATAAAAGCAATGATAAAACTGTCAAAATTTGTGAAAACCAACTGTCAAAAAAGTCTGAAAACTAAAGGCTGTCAGCAATCTCAGAAACATTGATTCAAGAAAAACTGCTGAATCTTGGTAAGAAGAGCAAACTCTGGTGTTTTAACTTGCACTAGTTGTATCTCTCTGTTTTGTAGTAAACTTGAAAACTAATAGCCCAGTGATGGATTTCAAACTGCAGCAGACACCTTAGGTCAGTTATGCTTCCTGGAGTAGGAGGTGTGTGAGACAACCGCCTAACTCTGAGTTAGGATTCTTGTGTTCACACAGTCCTGGAAAGACCCTCGGCCCTTATAAACTTGATTCGAGCATTTACTGAGAATGTACTAGGTGCTGGTAACCTTGCTCAGCACCAGTCCTGGCCCTCATAGTGTTGATCACCTGATGGAAAACTGGACAGGAGGACAAATACATATAGTCTGTATGTAGCAGAATTTGTGGGCATGGGAAGCAGATTACATCACCTCTCTGAGCTCTGATCAACTCTGAAATGTGAATGGGAGCACTCCTTGGTCCTGGTGTGAATTAGATGACTTGATGGCCAAAAGTACTCAGCAGAAAGGGAGAGGCACACAGTAAGTGCTCAGGTATCCTAGAGGAAAATGCATTGAATACAGATTAAAAAGCAGTTGATTTTCCCAGGAGGGCCATGGAAAGCTAAAGGGATGAGGTGGTATGTGAAGTGTGCCTCACCAGAAAGACCAAGCTCAGTGCCTGGAAGTATCAACCAGTCTCACTATTGGGCAGAGCAGCCTTCATCTGTGTGGTATTAGGGGACCTTGTATTAAAGGGTTTTTTGTTTGTTTGTTTTTAGAGACAGAGTTTCACTTTATTGCCCTCAGTAGAGAGCTGTGGCATCACAGCTCACAGCAACCTCCAACTCCTGGGCTTAGGCGATTCTCTTGCCTCAGCCTCCCTAGTACCTGGGAGTACAGGCGCCTGCCTCAACACCCGGCTATTTTTTTTGTTGCAGTTTGGCCGAGGCTGGGTTCGAACATGCCACCCTCAGTATACAGGGCCAGCGCCCTACCCACTGAGCCACAAGTGCTGCCCAGATTAAAGGGGTTTGACTCAGTTTGACGATCTGGTGACTAGTGATGCTTGCTGGAGCATGAGCAAGATAAAAATGGGCTACATATACAAAGGCTTTACCTGAATGCCTTGCAAGATCGCCTTGGTGCCAATTCCTATGGCACCCAGACACTTCATTGTTTCCATAGGGTAGCCTGGTATCACTCAGTTAACAGGTGCTAGAAGGAGACACTTCTCACATTAACCAGGTAATGGGCTAAAACTGTCCATGGGATAAAACTAACATGTCCTGTTCAGAATAAGACTTTGTGAGTTGTGACATCTGTCAAGACATACCAGGGTAACTTGTATTCACTTTCTGAAATACTCTCTTCAATTGTTTTCTTTGACATACTGGTTATATCCTGGGTTTCTTTCATTTTTGTTAGACACTGTCACCTCCTGAGTAGCTGGGACCACAGGCACCGTCACAATGCCAGGCAAGTTTTTCTATTTTTAGTAGAGATGGGGTCTCCGTCTTGCTCAGGCTGGTCCCAAATGCCAGAGCTCAAGCGATCTGCCCATCTCTGCCTCCCAGAGTGCTAGGATTACAGGCATGAGCCATAGTGCCCGGCCTGTCCTGGGTTTCTGATGCTATTTTTTTTTAATGCTGCTTGGAGGCTTTGATACTGTTTGAAAGATCCGAGGCCAGAGAAAGTGACAAAGATTCCTACAGAAGGTACTCTCAGCCAGTCAGTCCTTCTCTCACTCACAAGCAAGACCTGGGTCCACAGCACAAAGGCAACTGAGACCATCCCCTCTGAAAGGGTTCTGTTAAATTTAAAACATTAAAAAGGTGTTTACCTGGAATATGGAAAGGCTACTTACTTCCTTGCATGGTGCTAATGATGCACCTTATTGCTGTAATAATTACATGAAGTTATGATAATCTAGTTAATTCATTAATTTTCCATGCACAGATGGCCTAGGTTCAAAACCTAGTTCACATAGGCGGCTCCTGTGGCTCAGCGAGCAGGGCGCCGGCCTCATATACCGAAGGTGGTGGGTTCAAGCCCGGCCTCGACTGAACTGCAAAACAAAAAAATAGCCGGGCGCTGTGGTGGGCGCCTGTAGTCCCAGCTACTAGGGAGGCTGAGGCAAGAGAATCTCTTAAGCCCAAGAGCTGGAGGTTGCTGTGAGCAGTGTGACGCCACGGCACTCTACCCAGGG